>PVLD010008017.1:30768-87279 GCA_004027595.1 Dinomys branickii
AAAAACATATTAACAAACAGACACCAATTAGCATAAAAAATAGTACAATCACAACTGATCTATAGACAAGGTGACATGATCTCAACAGTGGTTATTGCTTTATCCATTGATATCTTCGAAGTGTAAATATATGAACCCATATACAGACATGCAAAATTGGTCAGACAATTAATCCTCTCAACAACAGAAAAACACAAAACCCAAAAATCCAAAGACAGAAAACAAAACAGGCAAACAACAACAACAACAACAACAACAACAAAAACCACCAATAGTTGCTGCTTTGCATATTGATATCTTCGAAGTGTGTGTTCAGGATAACACATATAGACATACAAGATTGATCAAATAACCCGTCATCAATTATTCCTTAGCATTAAGTGATATAATACAATAGTAGAACCACGTTAGCCCTCCTGCATATATGTATATTCATATATACATACATACATTTTTGTCTCTTTCTTTTCTCCTTTCCCTCGTCCCAGAGACATGAAGGAAATCTGTTTAAAAACAAAGAACAGTGCCTTGTCTTGAAGCATGGACTGCCTTTGAAGTCAGAGGCTGATAACCGGTTAACCTTCAACTTATACTTCTCCCTAGTATGAGTCACCTCAACTGTAGTACACAGTGAGTCAGTATTTTCCACAATCTGTTGACAACAAACCTTTATAACACTGTTAGGATTTTCCTTTTTTCTTTTTTTTTTTATTAATAGCAAGCCTTTATACGGTATGGAAAATGAAAATGCCAACGATGCACCTTTCCCTCCTCCTTTGCAGGTAGAAGGAGTCTTGTGACCCAATCAGGCCAATGAGATGGAAGGAAAAACTCTCCTGGGCAGGTCTTAGAAAATTTTTTCCTCTCTGATAAAAACAGAGGCAGAAGAGCTGCCTAGGCCACCTTTTGATTTTGGATGAGAGGGTGTGCAAGACAGCTTGAAATCATCCTGCCACTCTGAGCAGCAAACCAGGGGACAGGAAGTGTGTTGAAGATAGAAGAACAGGACACTACTGAGCTGTTGCCCCAGTCCCTGAATTCTCTATGCCCAGACTCCCTCATTATATGAGTTAAGTAAATGGCTTTTTGATTTAAGCTATTTTTATGCAGGTATTCTATAACTTATAGAAAAAGCATTTAAATGAGGAGCCCCGGGCTGTGGTAGGAGTGGGAGAGGATATCAAAGAGACATCTAAGACCTGGCCTCTTCCTTCTCTTCTGAAAGTTTACAGTCAAAGAGGGAGGACTAGACACATGTACTATGTTCACCATCCTGCAAAATTAAACAACTTAGAATATGATCAAGTATTAAACTCAAAGTAACATATTTCACTCTTGGGAATTTTTCCCAAGAAAATATGTTCACAAGATAGCCACTGAATTGTAACAAGTGATACAGAAAATGTGCAGGCGCCCTGCTACAGTTCACATGTTTATGTCCCTCTGAATTCCTGTTGTGATCATATTAAGAGGTGGGGTCTTTAGGAGGCCAGTCGGGGGCTGAGCTCTAGTGGCTGGGATTAAGACCTTATAAAAAGCTTCACACAGTGTTTGCTCCGTCTGCCCCTCTACCTTCCACCTTGTGAGGATGCAGTAAGGACTTCACCAGACACTCAATGCCTTGACTTGAACTCTCCAGCTCAAGAACTGTAAGACATAAATGTCCCCATACACTGCTCGGTTTCAGCCATTTTGCTATAGCAGCACAAATGGAGTAAGATGTAACCTAAATGTGCAAAACTGAGTTAAAATTGCACACTATATGTAAAATGGGCTTCATGAAATAAGACAGATCAGAAAAGGCCTGCCTCTTCTTTTTTCCCCGCTGACAAGCTCTGATTGACAGCTATAGCTGTAGCTGTCCTAGATGGCCCGCACCTGCCCACACCTGTCCGCCCTGACCCATAGGAGCCTTGAATTTGGACCAACAAATGACCTTGAATTTGAGCCAATCAGCAACCTTGACTTTTTTATTTTTAATTTTTTTTAAGTTTTCTTAGGCCAGGCATCGTGGCACACAGCTCTAATCCCAGCATTTGGGAGACTAACGCAGGAGGATTGCTGCAACTTTGAGGCCAGCCTGGTGTACAAAGTGAGTTTAAGGACGGCCTGAACTGCCTAGTGAGATCCTGTCTCAAAAGGACAAAAAAAAATTATTTTTCTTTGTAGTGTATAATGATTACATTTATCATGGGGAGCTGGTGCACATACATAACACATCTTAATGCTTTATACTTCCTTTCCTTTCCCTCCCCCTCCCCTCCCTCTCTGGGTCCCCTTTCCATTTGCAGAATTTAGATCAACTTCAAATGACCCTGCCCATCTGCTTCCCTATACCAGCGCCACTCTCCCTGCACCTCTCCAGTTCTCCCAGGAGAGCTCCTTCCAGGGCCCTGATCTCCCCCTGTGCTGCAGCACAGGCCCCGTCCAGATAAAAGCTCACTCTGGTGGTCCTATAAATCTGCTTGTCATTTACTTCTCTACCAATGTGGACTCAGAAGGTCCTGTAGATCTACTCAGGATTAGTAGGAACAGAGCAGGTCACACTAAAAGGAACTATAAACACTAGCTGCTGCCAACCCAAAGTTCCTCAGATAGTGGTAGAGACCAGCAGAGACTGAGTGTTGACTGGAAACAACTGATTGGTGACACCCAGAGCATCAGCTGGCATCAGTTGGAGGCAACGGCCAGTGGCAATCAGCATGACCTACCAACTTTGGTGACCTACAGCAGCAACTGGTAATATCTGGCTGGGTCAGAGACCAGCAGAGGCTGAGACCAGCAGAGACCAGCAGAGACCAGCATAGGCTGCTGAGAGAGCTCCAGATGTAGACAAGGGTTAGCCTTGCTTTGTAAAGAGGTGATGGGGTAGCTAGGAACCCAGAGCTATAATGCTGAAGGCTGAGAGTCAGTGGCTTTTAAAGCTGGAGCCACTAAGGTTATTAGCACTTGGCTACTTCTCAGGGAGTGAAAGAACTATCTATTGGCTGGCAACACAGTCAGTAAAGATAATGATGTTGAACCATATTTAATGACAAGACTTCTTTAGAACATAATAAAAAAAGGCAGATTATCAACAATATATAAGTCCCCTCTTATGCACAAAGACATGAGTCTAGGTTATGTCTCATAAATTTAAATAACATTAAAATGGTCAGTAGTGATTATCACCACACAATGAAATTATGATTGCTTTTAATTTCTTTATGATTTTCTGTACTTTTTGCAATTGTTGCAAAGAATGTATATTACTTTTCTAAGTGTTTAGAAATGTTACTGATTATAAGACTGTAGTAAAACTATAGAGTACAGTAGATAGCTATGTTTAAAAAATCTACCAATATTCATTGCACACCAACTATTTACAAAACAACTTAGTATGTGAGGAGGGGACTACCCCCAGTCTATGGTTTCAAAGGACCAAAGTCCACTTGGGGAACTAAGACGTACACATGTGTAATACATCCATCTATTTCTATGAGCAATTAAGCGTTTGTTACAAATCCCACCTTTTCCAATGATATGCACATTGAAGTAAAACATTGAATTATAGATATTTTACTTCTACAGAAAAAACTCTAAATCAAAATTATTGATTTATATATGTTATATCCAGAGGATTTAAGTCAGGCATTGTGAATAGCTCCTGGGAAATGCTTTCAGTTCTTCCAGGTTTTGCCTGAGAAATATGTACAAACCTGATTTAATATTGTCTGTAACACAGAAACCTAATTCACAACAAAACCCATTGCATTTCTCAGAGTCACCACTACAGCAAAGCATCTCTCAGTTTCTAGAACATTTCAAATCACAAGTAATATTGTTTGCTTAAACTCTGGGACACACTAATAGGCTTGTCACTCATGTGATATGACCCTGATTCGGCCAGTGGGAGAATTCTCCTGAATTTGGCCCTTTTTCCTATTTCCTAGTATAGCGCAGAAGAAGATGCAGTGTTTATTTATTAAAGTTGTTGACTGGGCCCAAGATCCAGATAATATCGACTCATTCACATTCTCGTGGTCAGCTCTGGATCTGGGCTGCATCTGAGAAATTCCTTGACTTTGAGAATCATCTCTCTGTCCTGTTCCTGTTGCTGCTGTCCCACACACCACCATCCCAGGCACTGAACTCAACCTCTTGATCTACACAGGACAGTAGATTGGTGTGCACATGTGTTGAAGGTTCCACCAAAACCTGGCGCACGGCTCTTTGGCCTCCTTCCTCCCACCCCCAAATGCGGGAGGCTGTGTGTCTGTTTTACACTTTAGATTCTGTTGGCCAAGGTGCTCAGCATCTCAACTTCTTTCTTCAGTCAATAAATATGTGCTGAAAGCAAACGATGTACCAGGCACTGTGCTGGATGTAAAGGGGTAAGTAATCATGGTCTTAACTTTCAGAAGTTTACCGTTGCCTGTCAGTGACACATCTTTTTCAATGAATCACACAACCAAATAAAAGTTCTTCTATGTGCTATTTAATCTGAAATAATCTTAGACTCACATAGAAGTACACATAAAACACTATAAGTTCCTGTGTGTCCTTTATCCACCTATACCCACTGATAACATTCTATATCCACTGATAATCATAGTGCAGTGATCAAAACCAAGAAAATTACATATGTACACACTGTCCACTAATCCACAGCCCTTATTAACATTTAGGGCTATCTCTCAGTTCTTAATACACCAGTAAGTATAAGAATCATAGGAGGTAAATACCACTATCACCTCTGTTCTACAAATGCAGAAACTGAAGCCCAGAAAAGTCAGATTGCTAAAGAGGAGGGGACTCATGGTACCAGAAGACTGCAAATCCAGGCAGCCCAGCTGGAAAGGATTTGCTCCTCAACACTTAACATATATAGCTTTCCTCTTAACATCAGCCAGGCCAACCTGAGCTCATTTTCCTGTTCAAGTACAAAGAGTGTAACTACCATAGCTCTACCGTAAATGGTTGGGGACCTATTCGAAAAGAGTTGCAATCAAAATCAAAGTTTGTTTCAGTGGTAAAGGCTGCCCATTTGTTTCAGTCACTATCCATGAAACAATTTTCTTTGGCTAACAAAGGCTGAGCTTTCAAACATTTCCTCCAGTTGAAAATAACTTCACTTGAGATAGTTTGACTCTGGAAAGGAAGTTTCTTTGTAAGAAACTACAAGAAATGCAGGTGCAGCTAAGGCAAATCCCAAACAAAAGCTTTAGAAAAGAAAACACAGTTTCCTCTCAAATCACACACTTTTTCCACTTGCCTCCTTCCCTCTGAAGGAGTTAAGAGCTTGCCGCCCGAAGGATGCTGCCTGTTACAGTGACTGCATTAAATGCACCTGCAAAGCACCCGGAGAACCTTTCTTAAGAGCAGGATGTAAAATTCCCCTGGGGAAAAGGCCACTTGTATGCAAAGCGGAAAGTAACATTCTTTATCACTGACAATGAGCTATTAGATGGACAGAATCCTGTACAGACTTGGGGTCATATTTCTTATTGACGTGTCTTGTGCCAATTTCATTGTCAGGCCCAGCTCAAAAACCTTGATAGAGAGGAAGTAAAATTCTGCCTCCTCCACATCACACTTTTTTTTTAATTTGAGGGGTTTTTGTGTTTGTTCTGAAACAGGATCCCATTATGCATTTCAAGCTGGCTTTGAACCCACTATGTAGCCCAAGCTGGCCTTGTACTCACAATGACCCTCTTCCGCCTCAGTCTCCCAAGTGCTGGGATTTACAGACATGTACCACCATCCCCAGCCGCCACCACACACTTTTAAGCCAAGTAAAATGTCCAGTATATGCACATTAATATTGGAAAACATCAGTTCCAAAGGAGAGAGAAATAGAAAATAATTGAACAAGGAAACACACTCTTCTGCCTAATCATGTATCTGTGGCACATGCATTTGTTACATAAATGCAGAAGTCACTTAAGTGCACATGGAGCCCTACATCTCCTGCACTGCCAAGACAGTGCATCTTGAAGCTGGCTCAGTGGCTACATGAGGAGTCTCCCTTTTAACACTTTACTGTGAGCATTAACACTCTGTGACTCCATTTGCAATAGAATCAGTTGAGGTCACAATTTGAGCTTGCTCTCCCCAAGTTTTGTCCCTTCTCTGACCTTAAGCAGGCAGCTAGGCAGTCTGGAATTGCTTACCTTGAAGATTTTGCAAAGCAGAAAGCAAATGAGTTTCAAGTCTGTGCCTCCTTTGCTATTTATTGCTGGGGCAAGAACTGAGGAAATGTAGTGAATAGATATGTCCTATGTGAACAGGGTAATAAAAGCAGCCAGGGGCAGGAAAGAGACTCCCGCAGTCTACAGAGAGGAGCCATGCAGCTCTTGCTAGGCAGCTCTGAAAGGTCAGATGACCACATGCTGAGTGCTGAGTCCAAGCACCAAAGGCTTCAAAACCTCCCAGGAGTTCCTTGCCCCAAATGTGGCATAGATGCAGCGTGGACAGGAGCTGGAAAGGAACATGCCGAGCTGAGATATAGGTGTCCGGGTTCTGGCAGCGTCCCAGATGAGACTTCAGGGCTTACGGCTTTAAGAACTTTGCATAACATGGGGCAGGTGGAGCACTGGGGTGGGGGTGTGCAGTAATTACTAGAATTTAACTTTCTGCTAATAGGGACATAAACCCAAGGTGACCCAAGGGGTATAAAGAAATGTAGGATAAGGCCCCAGGACATCTGTTACCATCACAAACGGCCCATGTGGCACACATACCCTTCTACTGGGAAATTCAGTATAATCTATTTTAGGGAGAAAAATCTTACCTTTGCCTTCTTAGAGGGTCCTGGCCGGGTCTGAAAATTCATTCACATAACAGAGGAAAGTGTGTGTGGCATGAGAGGCCTCAGAAGGAAATGAAAACTCAAACACAGTTAAAATTGAACACTTCTAAACTGAATGGAACAGAGTAACAACCTGAAAATGTGCAGAGGCAAAAGGTGTGGGCAAAAGTAGTTAGTTATGCAGAGAAGTGACTAGGAATATGACTTAATCTACCTAGGTTGGCCTGTGTGATTTTCCTCAGCCTCAACTTCCCACTTTTGTCATTTTCCTTTCTAGGGAGGGTGTCTTTCACATGGGAATTCTGTGTCCTGCTTTTAAGAAACAGTGCAGTCCAGAGTGCTTTTCTTCCACTTGCCTCTTTTCATGGACCTTTACCTCAAATGGTCAATATGCCAGAGCAGCAGGTTTGGGGGGTCAGTTAAGTTTTTCAGTATCAGATTTCAAAATGATACATTTAGAACTGACTCCAAGGAAATAATCCCAGCTGAATGCACTGATTCTGCTGGCAACATTCATTGTGTCATTCCTAACAGCAAAACACCAAAAATAGGTTAGTTAAATATAATACATTCACTCACTGGAACAATACAAGGGCATCAAGAATGATGTTGTATGTATTACTTTTATAATTAAAAACAAAACATCAAAGAAACATATTTTAGAAGAACATTTGATAACACAGAAAGGCATGGACAATACATTATTCAATTTTTAAAAAAACAAAACTTTGAGCAAAAAAGATCAGATTTTATATATATATATATATATATATATATATATATGTATATATATATATATATATATATATACATACACACACACACAATAGATTATATTACACAGGATTCAGGGAGACCAGGAAGCTATGTAAACACACACACACACACACACACACACGCACGCACACCATTGCAATAGTTTCTGCCAGAGTTGCATTATGAATTTTATGGGCCTTAGACGCTTATGCCTTTGCAGATCTTTTCCTCCACAAAAAATGTTGAAAATTATGTGTCATGACTGCATCCGTATAAAGATGAATATAATCCAGACTAGAGTCATTACTATATGTTCATTACTATTACATTCATCTTTCTTCTGATTTTAAGAGAAAATAAAATATTTTCTACCATTACTTGATTTTTATCTTTTTTCTTTTCTTATCTGGATTTCCTAAGTTTTCAATAGTAAGATATATTCTTTAATAAAAAACAATTTGAACAAAGAAACTGGTAACAATAAATGCACAGCCCACTTTATGCAAGACCAACACACAAAACTAGGAGCAGATGAGCCTCTAGAGGTGATGCCTCCCAAGGACTTTAAGTCAGTCCACTCACAGCTTGGCTTTCAAGGCACTGCTGCTGGTCCACCAGATAACTTTCTGCTAGGACCAACCCACAGACAAAAGAACATCTCAAATTTGTACATTTGAACATCTGGTGTTCTCAACAAAACAGTTCCCTGGCTTACCAAGGAGACTGGGTCCATGTTCTTCATGTACAAAGATGATACCACCATGCCACTGGCCTTCTTTCTCCAGGGTGGAGGAGGTTGGCCCTGCTCCAGCCACACTCTCACCCAGTCTGACAAGCATCTGGACAAGGTTGACAGGTTTGGTAACTATGGAAAGGCATGAACCAGCCCTTCTAGAGTTTTGAACATGGCACCAATGCATCATAAAATGGTGATCTTTGCCAAAAGGTGTAGTTAAGCAAGATTTAATGGGTTTGATTTTACAAAGTCAGTGCTTGAAATATGTATTTTAAATGTATACACCCATATTTATTTATATGCTTAATAAATGTCGATTAAACATGTACTCTGAGCCAGGCAGTGTTCCAGGAGCAGGAGAGTGGTGCACAACACAGACAGCACCTATTCTCATGTTATTGGAAGGAGAGAGAACGCAGCAGAGCTTGGAACAAAAAAGCAAAGGATGCGCTGTGAGTGTGTGCCGGGAACTGCACCAGTCTAAGCAGTGAGAGATGCCACCCTTTTAAGCATGCAAGTTTAAGCCCCAGCATGGAAGGTAAGTAGGAGTTGTCTGATCAAGGGAGAAGAATGCACCAAGCAGAGGGATGCCGTCATGCCCAGAATCTGAGATTAGAGTCTAGATCACTCAAGGAGATGAAGGCATCCAAAAGGTTTAGAGAGTGGCAGAAAGAGAGGCTGGAAAGGCAGGGAGAGGCCAGAGCACAGAGGAGTCCTGAAGTCTAGTTAAGGCTCGGAGATGTCTCCTTACTCCAATGGGAAGCCATTGCAGTCTGAAGCAATCAAGTCTGTTGTTGCTGTATGGAGAACGCACTGCCTCAAACTCCAGGCACAGCCCTGGATCACTGATGGCTGTCATGAACATAAAACCTATGACAAGATCTACTCCAGCCTGGCTGAGACCACTGAAAGAGGGCACGGATGTCCCTGTACCCTTTGTGGCTTCCCATGCTCCACAGTGCAGCAGGACTCAGCCTTCAGAGCCACGCAAATAAGTAAAACTTAAGATGAATTGCACACTGCCTTAGCATTCGAGATTGACACTGTCTTGATTCTTCTAGTATACATCTTCATCTTCCTTCTTTCAGCTTCTTTTTCAAGATTGTCTTTACCCTTCCTGACCCTTTGAATTTCCATAGGAGTTTTAGATATCAGTTTGTCAATTTCCGTAAGATATAACCTGCCAGTATTTCTATAAGGATTGCTTGAATCTAAAGGTGAATTTGGAGACAAATGGCATCTTTGTAATCTTAAGTCTTTCAATCTGTGTATGTTGTCTAGCTCTCAGTTGATTTACATTTTAATTCTTTTTAAAAACATACTATTTTCAATAGACGTCTTACACATGCTTTGTTAGATTTATTCCTAGACATATGATAAATTTTAGGTTATTATTGTGGGCAAACATTGAAGATTTTGATTGAATGAGATCATGGCTGGAGAAAGCACTTTGCAAAATTAAAACTTTATACAAATTTGAGATGTTCTTTCTCACCAA
Organism: Dinomys branickii; assembly: GCA_004027595.1. NCBI lineage: Eukaryota > Metazoa > Chordata > Mammalia > Rodentia > Dinomyidae > Dinomys > Dinomys branickii. Next base: position 40,549 of record PVLD010008017.1, read on the forward strand.
CATCACGGAATACATTTTGGAAAGCAAATCTACATGCTTTTAAGGCATCCTCCCCAGCAGCTATGATTAACCAAAATGCTAAGGCTACACAATCAAGACAGCTAAACAAGTAACACCAGAAGCTAAGAAGAGAATTACCAGCCTGGAATAAATGCTAAGAATTAAAATTCTCAGAGTTTAAGTTTTATCCAACAGCTACTAGGTGGCTAGGATATCAAAAAGCTCATAATTCCATCAAAACCCAGAACTTGACACACCTAGTACAAAGTCTTGTTCAATTGATCAGTTCTTGAAACCGCTGCTGAAGACTCTCCCATACCTAGACTAGCCCTTGGTGGGTGCTGAGTCTTGCACACTCCACCATCTTCACAGGATCCACAATTATAGAACAGGGGATGGTGAGACCAGGCTGCTTCCTGGAAATGGTGCCTGGTGAAGGAACATCCCAGCTTTTGGTTGCCTCTGAGTCTGAACTGATGGCTCCCATACTCTCCCTGAGCCCACTCTCATAACACCCTCCTCCACCAGCCCCACACTATCACATGGATACAGCCAGTTCTCATCTCCAATGATGCTGTGGTAAATTAGTGTGACTCCCAAAACCCAAAAAGTAGAAGGACTTTGTTATTATCTGTCCCTACATCCATACATGCCAGTCTTTTGGATCTCCACCAGATTAAAGTAGCAATAACTCTAGGGGTGGAACTCAGCAAAGTGTTCTGATATGGCCTCCAAATTACCTAGGATTTTATACCATAGATGGCTATTTTGTAGCCCTGTAAGAATAGCCCCTTATGTTTGGCTATTTTATAATCCTATAAAGGCCAAAGTTTGGGTGGAATAGACTGATAGAGGGATGGATAATAGCAAAGTCCCTCTACTTTTTGTGTTTTACGAGTAACCATTTCCCAAAACATCATTCTTGGCCATTTTCTTCTCCAGACTAATGGAAAGGGGAAAACTGAAAGTAATGCAAATTATTCTCATCCATAAATATGTGTGCTAGTCAGCTTTCTGGCCATATAATGAAATACCTGAAATAAGCAATTTATAAAGAATAAAGGATTACTCTGGCTCACAGTTTTGAAGGTTGCAGAACTGTTGGCCCTACTGCTTTTGGGCCTGTAGCAAAGCAGCATATCATAGCTGACAGCAGCAGCAAAACTTCCCATCTTATGGCCAGGAAACAAGAGAGAGCAAGGAGGGACTGGAGTCCTACAGTCCTATTCAAGGGCACGCCCAAGTTCCTCTAACTCTTAACAGCACTGCTCTGGGGACCAATCCTTTAAGATATGGTCCTTTGGGGAAGATTCAGGTTCCAAACTATGGCTATATGCCAATGAACTTTGTCTAACAGAGATATATGTACTTTTAGAAAAGGTAATTTCACTGGAATCTGTAGGCTATCCGCCACCTTTGTGTCCACTGGCAAATGCATTTCAACATTGATTATAAGTGGCACAATGGAAAAACACAATGAATATTTAAATTTTTAAAAATGTATTATGGGCAATGACATATTGACATTAATCTCTCTCAAAATCTTACCCCTCACTTTGAACACACTTATCCCACCATCCTTGCCACTTTCTGAAGCAGTTCTGGAAATGCTCTTTTATAAGGGTCATGGCTGCCTCAACATTCTGAATTGGTTCAAAATGTTTAACTTTCATGGTCATTTTGACTCTGCAGAAGAGCCTGAAGTTGCACAGTGCCACCTCTAGTGAACAAAGTGGATGAGGATACACTATAATGTTTTCGTGAGCCTGTCTTCCATTTGATGGCAATTGGCAACAGTATTTACTGTATGTTTGGTGACACCTCATAAAGACACCGATGAAAAAGGACCTCCAGAATTGCTTCCCAAGTGGAAAGAATGATGGGATTATTGTGTTCCAAGTGAGGAGGAGTATTCCGAACAGAATTAATGATAATTTACCTTTTACTGTAATCAATGTTTTAAATTTAAATATTCACCATATATTTTGGATACCCATTGTGTATGTTTCTTTAAATTTTTCCCCTAAACTGATTTTAACGCCTTTCTAGTTCCTTCATTAATTAGCATCAAATAAAATCTTTAACAAAATTCGCTTTTGTCTTAGTCACTTCCCTTGTTGCTGAGCCACAATACTTAACACCCATAACTTGAGAGTTTACTTTGGCTCACAGTTTGTAGTTTTCAGTCCATTGTCCAGTGGCTCTAAAGCAGATGGGCATGGTGGAAAGCTGCTGGGTATAGGAAAGCTGCTCACCTCACGGCATCCAGAAAGCTGAAAGAGAAGGGTCTGGGGAGAGATACAAACCCTTGCAGGCCATGCCCCCAGTAACTGACTCCTGGGACCAGACTTCACTTCCCCACAGCAAGTCCCTGTATCACCCCATAATCCAATCACCTTCCAAACAGTGGAGGTATTGGGGCCCATTTGAGATCTAAACCATAATGAGATAGGTGAGAAGGGCCTGACTCTCCCATTTTTCCAGTACTGGCAGCTATTGCATCCCTTCCCTTTGCTCCCCCTTGCGCAGTGGACTGGGACTTGCTTCGGTGTCCTCCGTGGTGATTCAGCAGCTACTCTCCTCCAGTTCACTCCAACATGGGTGCAGCTGGACTGTCTGCGTGCTGTGCCCTCCACCACTCCAACCACTTCAGACACTGCTGCTGCCTCTTGAAAGAAAGGAGAGGGGGCACCCTGGCCTGGCTAAGATCAGGAAGGTAAGGGTCTGGGCCCGTTGCTAACACTCCCAACCACCATAGCTTCCCTTCCCAGGTTTCAGCCCTGCCCACTCACTGAATCCCTACTATGACAGCTCTGACTACTGTCATGGAGCCTGGCACCCCGTGGACCAATCACAGGCCTCTACTTGTGCCAATCACAGGCCTACAGCTGCTATAGAAGTAGCACTTCCCACACTTTCAGGGAGTTACTCTAGAAGAGCTCCCTCTAGTGTACTGATACCTCACGATGCAGCACAGGCCTTTAAAATAAGTCTTACTTTGGTGGCCCTGTACACCTGCTGATGATTCATTTCTTGTGTAGTGTGGGCTCCTGAGTAGCCCAGTAAGTCTACTAGGGATTTTTATCCTGAGTAATGTGTCCCTTTATCGGCTTAAAAGAAAGCAATAAACACCAGGGGCTGTTAGCCCTGAAGAGCTTCACAGACCAGCAGCCAACAAAGATCAACAGCAGAGACCAGCACTAAACAGTCAACCTGTGGCCCTGAATCAAGGCCAGCAGTTTTCTGTAGCTGTTGGTTTCAAGCAGGAGCCTAAAGTGGTATCTTTCTAAGGTCTGTTGGCCATTTCAGAACTTTAGAAATGTAATGGTCAATTCATTAGAAAGTAACAAATAACTAAATAAATTTTACGAGAGAACTTCAAGATGGCGACCAGGTGGGCAGCAGAGAGAGAACCTCCCAGAGGAATGCCACTCAGACAAAGGACAGAAGGGAAAGAGGTGGGTATCCTGAACTCAGAAAGGATCTGAAATGGGAATTGAAGCCCTTGGAAAGACTAAGCAAAATCTCTGCTGGAGGAAAGGATCGGAGATCCGCCATGGTGCAGTCGGAGGGAGAGGAGAAGGAGGAAGTCACCACTCCAAGCACACCCATGGTCCACACCCTTGTTCCAGCACTCACAGCTTCAGCTTCAGAGGCCCACGCTCACGGAAGCCTCCTGACTCAGCCAGGGGAGAGTGGAGTTCCAAGAGCTGGTCCAGGGCTGGAGAGAGGAGGGCGCAGCCAGGAAAGGAGGCAGTGGCGGTTGGGAGCAGTTGTCAAACCCAGTGTGAGAATGAGAGGTTGCGACAGCCACTGGGACAGAGTCCCCACCCTGCGGCAACCTTCCTAATCAGTGCCTGGAGAGAATCAATGCAACTAGTACACAGCCCACCATGCCCGGCTCTGCACCCGCCTCAAGGCAGTGGCCCCCTACCTCTCTGCTGGGTGAGCGGCTACTAGTGGAGAGCAGTGCGGAACCTCAGTGGTGAGCCACGGTGGCTCCCAGGGATCTGGCCAAGGAGCAGACGGGGGCTCCAGCACTGCAACAGGAGGGAGATGCAGATGGAGGTAGATCACATGGCTCCACGCCTTTCTCACTCCAACATCAGGCAGGAAGCATAAGCTGGGTTGCCAGGGCTCAGCTCCCACCCTGAACTCTCTCTGGGAGCACCTTGAGTCTCAGTGGCTTGAGCAAGCACTGCCTGTTCCTGGCAACAATGGGACGAATCCACGGTCTTCAGGACTCACCCCAAACTATTAATGTGAGCACCAAGAGGGTCTCCTTACAGCTTGCGCATATAAACGTTGCATGAACCCATAGCAACAAATTAGATGAAAAGCAGCACACCAGGAGCCCAAAAAACAACAACATACTCTATACAGCAGACCCGAGAAAATCCTCCAACTCTATTCTAGAACTAATCTTTAAACTTAGTTCATACCCTGAACTAACACAGTGAGAACGGGCCTGGGAGATTTCAAGCTCTCATACCAAGCATCGTAAGTTCATCCAATGCCCAGCTGCAAGGGGTGGGGAACAGGAGGAGGGAGGAGGAGAAGAAAGGGCCTCTGGCATTGAGGCAACGGGACAGAGCTGAACAGGTCACTGAGGGCACCCCAACAGGGTTGCATGCCCCACGGCTGCTCCGCTGTGGGCCCCGCGGCTGCTCCACTGAGGGCCCCGTGGCTGCTCCGCTGTGGGCCCCGCAGCTACTCCACTGTGGGCCCCATGGCTGCTCCACGGTGGGCCCCGCTGAGGGCGCCCCATGGACTGGACCCACCCCCACACATAGCATGACGACGGGCCGGAGCAGGGCGGTCCGCTGTGAGCATGGGTGCTTTTCTACCTCCGACCATGGCAGTTCGTATACACCCATGTATGCTATAGTATGGTCTGAGGTAGCTATATCTCTTCCCAAAGTGAGAGTCCAGGGGTATAGATAAACCCAGGAATACAATTATTATCACAGGGAAGATGACAGATTGAGTGGTAGGGCAACGGAGATGAGGGAGGAGAAAATTGAATGATGAAATGGGCCATCATCTGTGTAACTGAGTAACGTGAAGGTAACATTATGTGGGACAGCATCCAGAGCTAATTCCCTTCTATGTTCTCTATAATTTGTATTTCCTTAATCGTTTTTGTATTAACAGAAGTGAAGATAACTTTATATTATGCAGCATCCAGTGCTAATTCCCTACTGTCTTCTCTATAGTTTGGTATTTCCTTTAATGTTTGTGTGATAACTAATGTGAAGATAACATTATGTAACACAGCATCCATCCAGTGCTAATTCCCTACTATGTTCTGTATAATTTTGTATTTTTGATATTGTTTATAGCTTATTCTGGTTTATATGTCTCCATTCTTTTGTCTTTAAAATAAAATTTTAAAAAAATAAAAATAAATAAATAAATAAATAAACAAACAGTCAACCTGTGGTGTCCGATATGAGCCAGGATCAGATAGCGGTGGCAGTGACCAGCAGCTGGCTGCGTGAACCGTAGGCATCCAGCATTATTTGGCGACATCTGGTGACATTAGAACTGCTAGCAGAGCTGCCCTTTGCCAATTCACAATTCCCACTTGAATACAGCAAAAAAAAACACAAAAAACCCTCAACTGATTAGAAATAATAACAATTTTATACTTATATGAGAGCCATAGTTTGACTGTTTTGATGATTATACTTTAGCATAGTGATTGTCAAAGTGAACTCCCACCAAGATCCTGTGGGAATGTGTTGGAAATGCAGATTCTCAAACCCCGCCCAGCTCTACTGAATAGGAAGGCCTAGGGGCTGGGACCAGCCATTGTGTTGAAAGGAGCCCCAAGTTCTTCTGATGCACACGAGGAGAAGGCATGTTCTACCCAACATTCTCAAGATGCCACTTTAAGCCAGGCACAGTGGCACATACCTGTAATCCCAGCTAAAAGACACGGCTTTAGTCCTGTCTCAGTGGAAACCTCTGAACCTGACCCCTGTGTAATCCCTGACACAAACTGCCTGTGACAGGCAAGAACAGGCAAACTACCTTTCTGTGATCTCTAGGGACCTACTTAGCAGTCCTGTCACTCCCTGTGCAAGTGAATAAGGGGCCTTTGTGAGCTGGGTAGAACAAGAATATCAAGATTTTTCTGAAGGGGTCATCTCGGGCCTTTGCACCTGCTGATCTGATGCTGTGAAAGGCAAACCCCAAAGCTTCATAAGTAATTTTCCCTATGGGGCCACAACCCCAGAGAGAGGGACAAGGAAGAGGAAAACATGATCTCAGAACCCAACCCTAAATACTGTGTCTGTTTTTTGCCTCCTGCAATAATAGAGTGCTATGTCACTGTGGGCAGATGCACCATCACAAGGCCTTTGTGCGCCTGATTGGGGCACATATGTCACCCAGTGGTCTTGCGGCTTGACTGGGCACTCTGCCCTGTTTACTGCTGAAGACCAGGCAAGCCAGATAATTGTCCCTCATCAGGAAAGGAGCCCCCCCAAAACACTCTTCCCTGCCTTGGCTCTACTCACCTGCTGAGGGGAGCAGGCATTCTAGCTACATCTCACTCCCATCATCCACCACTGCACGCCTTACCAGCCCTACTGGGGTCTGCAGCCCATCAGTCTATGACCACATTGCAGGGTAAACCTAGGGGGCAGCCTGCTGAGGCAGTAGAGCACAATGACTGAAAGCAGAGACTCAGCAAGGTTGGGATTGAAATTTTGTCTCTGTCATTTAGAGAGCTTTGAACTTGGGTGTGTTGCTTCCCTCTCTTAACCCCAGACTCAGATGACAAGGACACCTTCCTCTGGGTTGCTGTGCTTCCTCTGAGGCTTAATGATCTCATGATTATAAAGTCCTTATCACAGCACCACTCGAGATAAGCACAGGTAAATGTTCTGTACTTTGGGGGGGCAGTGAACATGATGACATAATGGACGGTTGTGAAAGTCTTCTAGAAAAAGAATAGGAGCTGAGGACTAAAGAAAATGGCAAAACACTTCAGGCTGAACTCAAAGTCCAGAAAGGAGCTGGGCGCACAGGGCCCCGTGGTCAATGAGAAGCCAGTAGAGTGGCAACTGCAGTCCAGTCCTCCAGGCTGAAAAGCCCCTCCCTACCCACGCACCCTTCCATAGACACCCGCACTAGGCCATACCCGGATCAAACATGAGAAGACCTCTCTACCCCGTGCCCCTGCAGACCTTTCAAGGGCACCCCTAGAAGCAGCTTCTCCCTGCCAGAGAACATATCAGGGAGGACAAGCTAGGCCAGGACTAGGGGAGCACTGAGTTCCAGAATGATCCCACCAGTAACTGCCTGTGTCATCTTGAAGTCCTGTCATCTCTCTGAGCCTGTTTCCCATTTAGGAAATGAGAGCCAGACAAGGAGATCTTTAAAAGTTCCTCCAGCCGTGACATTCTGTATTTGTCTACAGAGCAGCATTCGTGGCTTTGCTCTCACACAGACCTGCTGAACGGTGCACAGACAAGAGTGGACTCCTGTTACTGTACAAGGTGGCCCCAGAGAACAGCAGGGGTGCGATCTCTCTGTGTTAGAGTCTTTTGGAATGGACACAATGTGTCCTGCCCCTTCCCAGCCTCAGGAGGTCAGGCCAGCTACCCAGGAAGTATCAGGCAGAGACTCAGATTGCAAAGATACATGGCAACACAGACACTCTGCCAGCCCGCAGGAATCCAGGCCAAGAATAGATAATGTGTACACCAAGAATGCACCATAATTGCTAGGTGTCTGAGCGCTCACTGCTCCAGGTACAACAGTGCTCTCAGCTGCCTCCTCAAACCCCTTAGGAAAATGAATCCTGGAAGAACTCTACCCCTCACCTGCCTTATCCCCAAATTCCCCTTCCCTCTAGGCCCTCAGAACTCTCACTGAACACAGGTGACAATTGTCCAGTTCATATCAGCTTTGGGGCTTCAACAGGCACACAAAGCAAGGATTGCATCTCACCTGCACAGAGCTCTTTCCGGTATGGATCCAAAGCAGGCAAAGCTGCCTGCCAGCTGCCCCACACTCTGAACTGGGGGTAAGGGACAGAGTGGTGTAGGCGAGGAGAAAAGGGAACTCTAGAATCTCAGCTGTGCGAACTCAGACAAGTTGTAATCCTTAATGTCAGCTTGTTCATGTGTAAACTGGTATCAGCAATACCTGCCATGCAAGATGTCCCTAGGTTAAAGTGAAACTGTCTGAAGCAACGGCCCTAAACCAGGTGCTCAGGAAAGGATGGTCATTTTTATAGAGCTGTCACCCACCAGGCTGAATCTTGAACAGAACATGTGAGCAGTTTGAGAAAGAAGCAATTGAACAAGGACTCAAAACCAGAAGTTCTTTGGAGTGAATAGAATTCTGCTTGGATTAAGGAAGAATAGACTTGTTCTCCCTTAAGAATTTCACACACAATTCAGACAGATGCCAAATGCACAGAGAATTCTCTGAGTCTCTTAGGAACCCTAGAGAGGAATCCAGACTAGGGTGGATTCAGGTTTTCAGGTTATCTAGAGCTCATCATTTCCTTGGTGAGAACACAATGCAGGTGGTTCTCAAGCGTCTTATTAGCATCACCTGGAGAGAATTCCTAAACTCTGGGTACCAAGCCCCACTCCCAACCAATTTCATCGCAGTCTCTGCTGGGTGGGACCAAGTTTTTAACACTCCCTGATAATTCTAACATGAGCTCCACCTGACTAGAGGATCTCTGGGATCCCTCCCAGCACCTTGGGGCCTACAACCACGCATTCAGAGTAGACACTCAGCATATGCTAAATGAATAAATGAGTGAAGGTCGTGACTCAGCTTGTTTTTGCTGTTTCCCTATTTATAATTAATAAGCAAAGAAGAAAAGAAAAGGCATAGCATGGTCCAATTGGGATTTTTGCAAAGATGGAGAAGTTCTATAATCTGTGCTGTTCATTATAGTAGCCATGAGCCAAATGTAGTTACTGAGGATTTATAAAGTGATTGAGAAACTAGATTTTTAAATTTTATTTGAGGCCAAATTTAAGTTGAAATAACTACCCATGACTTTTGGCTACCATGTTGGATAATGTACATATAGAGGATCTGCCTTTCATAAACACAGCTATACCTGTGCACCACAATGTCCCTCTTTTACTAACAGTATCCCATTACCTGTAGGGGATCCCTTTGTCCCCCCTACCTGCAGCCATAGCCGAGTAGCTAGTGGAGTTACCTCAGCCATGGAGGGATGGGCCCAGGACCCAAGCTAAGTCAACCAGACTCTCCCATCTGGGAACGGGAGTCCAGCTTCAGTGTCACAAGTACAGAGAATGAGTCAGAGAAGATTGCTATGAGTGTCAATGCCCTGAAACTGTCTATGCATTTTCTAGAAAACTAGTCCAGGGAACGATGACAATAATGCTATGTGAGGAGAGCTCGGCTTGCTCATCATCTTCTTTTGTGATTAGCAAAAGCCCTGGTATCCAGCACCTCTGACCGCCCACTCCTGGACTAGGGACATAATTTGCCTAACTTCTTTTGTGCATCATTTCTTCATCTGTAAAATGGAAATCAAGTTCATCCTAACTTCTTCCAGAGTTTTCATGAAGGCACCAAAAAAGATAATGGTCATAAAAGCTTTGAGCCAAACAAGGAAATCCCCAAATGTCGGTGACACGTGCTGTTCCCAGGATATAAGCATGGAGGAGCCAAGGAAGCCAAAATGAAGGACCCAAGAACTTGCCCCAGTTCACCTGTCGCCCATGCAAAACGAGGCAAGTCACTTATCCTCCCTGGGCCTTTGGCCGAGACTGAGATACGCACACCCCTTTCCAGTTTCACCGTTTTCTAGTTTATTGGCAGGTCCCTTTGCCCGATACACATCTCCTCCCCTCCTATGCACACCTGCCAGAAAATTCGTCAGCCTCCACACTACCCTCTCCCCGACTCATTTCTTCTTTCCCCAGATCCCCACCACATAGGGAAGTTGCCTTGGCATGCTCACAGTGTCTGACTCTGCCACAGAGTCAGACACACAGAAGGCGCTCCATAAGGGTTTCCTGTTTCAATGTTTGAGTGAATACCCCAAATCTATATATTTATTTATTTCATTTTAGGAAATTCACAGAATTAGTCATATAATACTGCAACACAAATTAGCCCCCACAGTTTGCCCGCTTAAAATATAATTACTTATTTCAATTTCTGTAAGAGAGAAATTTATGCAGAGCACAGTGAGGTCACCTGGGACCTTGGTCGTAAGAGTCAAAGGCTGGGAGCTGGGATGTTGTAGTTTGGGGTTTTGTAAGATGAATAATACAGGACACGTAATTTATATGACTATTTTATAACATTCACCCAAAGAGGCATATACAAAGAGTGTAAGAAATCTGTCCACACACTAAGACCAAAGAATCCAGCTGAAGACCTAGAGCCAATCACAGTGCCCCCACAAGTCCAGCTGAGGCCAAGGGCCCACGTCAATGTCCCATGCAGGCCTGTTTCATGGATTTGCACTAGGAAGACACAACTGTCAGTGATGGAAGCTAGAAAGTCTGTGCCAGCAGGATGAAGGATCTGTGCTTGCCAGCTGAGGGATCTGCACTGGAGCCTCAAAATGACACTCAAAGTAAGAACCAGAGCTCCCCTGAAAAGTACCACAGTCATCCTCGGCAATAGTGAGGTCTCAAGATCATCCAAAGATGAGAACAGCTGAGTTCCCCTGAAGAAAGCCAACATGACAAGCTTCTCCAGGAGACACAGCAGTGCACCATCTTCCCCTCCAGAGCAAGGAAGCAGTGCTCAAAGTGAGGCCCAGAGCTCCCCCAAAGTGAACCATAGCCATTGTCAGCAACAGTAAGGTCCCAAGCTCCTTTGACATTAAGAACAGCCAAGTTCATCAGGAAAGCCAGCATAACAATCTCCTCCAGGAAACCAACAACTCCCTATAGCATCTCCTTTCCCAGTTCTGTCTCTCATGCTGTAGGAAACAATCCCCAAGTGGGCCTCCCACACCCAGCATCATGCTAATTCGGTTCAGCTGGGTGTTACAAGTTAACCACTAGTTATCAGTCCACCACAAGGAATTATCGGAAGTCTCAGCTCACTGCCTAGCTGGTGATTGATTCGGGCTGTTGACTGAGAGCCTAGTAGGAGATATCAGCCAGAACATCTTCCTATGGCTTCTCCATGTGGAGGTTCTAGTTCAAGATAGCAGTGCATAATATTGGGCCGCTGGCTAGGGTAGCATACCATGGTGCAGGACAGAGCAAGCACAGTACACCACCAGCCAGGAAGCACATAGTAAAAGGGAGCCCCAGGCCCCCAAATCTCCTTCAGATCTCAAAATCTCCTATGAGGGAATGTCCCCAATGACCTAAGGACCTCCAATCATCTCCCAATAATACCACCCTGGAGAGCAAGGCTTCCGCATTGGGCCCCTAACAGACACTCAACAACCAATCTATTACACCTAGGAATCTGCATTTTTCTCCTGGAGACTACTACAGTAACTATTAGCAGGCTGAGGGAAAGGTCTTAAAGCACACAGTTGGCTGGTTAGTATAGTTCTTTGGATGTTTAGTATAGTTCTTTGCTGTGTTCAATGTTCCAAGGGTTACGGCTCCAGGGAATGGGGAGGGAGAGGGTTGTGCTGAGTCCTTGAAGCCCAGGAATCACACAAAGCAGCTAGCTGTACTTTCACCTATTTCTGGGACTGAGTCACCTCATCATGGTTTCCTACTCCCAGACCCTGGGGAGCAGCACTCCTCCCTTCCGTCCCGTCTGTGGGGACCTGGGGTCTGGAGCCCAGGTCAGGTGAGGACTAGGAACTAATTCCCCGGGAATATAATTCCTACCAGTGAAGGGATGTGGGTGAAGTAGGATGACTTCTAACCCTCTCGCTTCCAGAGGTAACGTCCAACGCCAGATAACCTCCTTCCAGGAATGAGCACTAGGAGCAGCTCTTGAGTTCATCCAGTGTCATCACTTAAACTAGCAGATGGAGAAACTGAGGTCTGTGGAGGGTGTGGAATTCCTAGAGCAAAACAGGCCCTGAACCCTGCCTAGAACTCTGGTCTTCCCAGCTAGTGCGCTGGCTTCTACACGCAGCTGTCCCCACTTCAGGAAACTCCTTCCGTGCCTTGAATCTCCCTGGAGTTTGCACTCCATTTGGCTCACTGTAAACTTCCTCCGCAGCTTCGCGCCAACTTCGCTGCGCCCTGAGAGAGGTAAGAACGGTGCGGATACCCACTGTATCCATGGGCTAACTTGGGGCGCAGGGATGGCTGCTAGAGGAGGACCGGGCGGTAAGGCGCTGGCCCTTTAAGGGGGGGACGGGGCGCATGCGCGACGCGGACCGGTGTCGAGCCCGGTGGGCGGTGGCGGCGGGCCGGGGACCCGGCGGGCGGCAGCAGGGTTCTCGGGTGGCGGGGGCGCAGGGCGGCCCTCACTTTGTCGAGTCGCAGAGCCGCCATCTGCTGTGGGCTCGGCGCTGCCCGGCTGCTCGCGGGCTTTCTCCCTCGCCTCCCGCTGCATCTGCCGGCCGCGCCCGCCCCGCCGTCCCTCCGCCCCTCCTGCCACCGGGCCGCGGGCGCCCGGCGGACTGCACGGAGCATCCTCCGCGCGCCCCGGCCGCGCCGCCGCCCATGCTGTAGCGCGGCCGGAGCCCGTCGCGCCTTCAGAGCCGGGCCCGCTGAGCTCAGGGGTCCGCGCCCCACGATGGCTCCGCCGGCGCCGCACCGAGCCCAGTGCGCCCTGTTCATCCTCTGAGACGCGCCCCGTTGGGGACCCTCGGGGCCTCGGCTCCCGGGCCTTCGCCCCCGCGCCGCGCCCCTGCTTCTGCGAGGGGACGCGACCCAGACAAAGCCCACTTTGTGCGGGGACCCGGCCGCGCGCGTGGAATGTGCGCGTCGCCGCGCCCCCTGCCCGCGCCCGCCAGCTGCGCGTCTCGGCTCGGGGTCCCGGGCTTGCCGCGTAGCGTCGGAGAAGTCGCCCCCCAGCGCCGCCCTTCCACCCGGGGCTCCAGACTCGCACTCCAGCGGCCAGGGATCCCCGCCGCCCCACCGCCCCCTGCGGCGCGCTCAGGTGTGAGCATACGCGGGTTTTGTAGAGGAGTTTGCCCTCCCCAAAACTGGGACCTGGGAGGTCCGTCGGCGTGGGCACCCTCCCTTTCCGTGGCCACGTGTCAGAACTGTCTGGCCTCAGTTTCTCTCCAGCGTTCCTCTTTTCTGGCGTGTTAGACTGCTGCTGGTCATTGTTCTCGATGGGGGTGCTTTGTGAAGGCTACCAAGCCGTGTTGGGCCCTTTTTATTCTGTTACTAAAAGAAAAGGCCTCGAAGACTGACCCCGGACAACCCACCCCCGATCCCACTTCAGGTTGATGCACTGATTTTTTTTTTCTTACCAAGTAGTATTTTATTATAAAGGAGCAACGCCCTGGTTTCTTAAAGGCGCCCTGCACTCTCCTTGGCCATGTGTTAACTCTGCAGCTGGTGTGTGGGCGGCCTCCTGTGAGCCACCCATTTTTCCCGCCTTCTGATACCCATCCTCCTACCCCCTTCGAGGATATTTAGGGATGCCAGTGGGAAAGAAGGTGACCACAGGTGGCAGCAGCAGTGCTGCCCCGACTGCCGCTGCCACAGCCACAGCCACCAATGCTGCTCCTTCTGGGGTCAAGCGCTTGGAGACCAGTGAAGGGGCTTTTGCCCAGAGAGACGATGAGCCAGAGGAGGAAGGGGAAGAGGACCTGCGAGATGGAGGCATCCCTTTCTTCGTCAACCGGGGTGGGCTCCCCATCGATGAGGCCACCTGGGAACGGATGTGGAAGCACGTGGCGAAGATCCACCCCGATGGAGAGAAGGTGGCGCAGCGGATCCGTGGGGCCACGGACCTGCCCAAGGTAAAGTGTGGGGTGAGGCAGGGGCATGAGCCACGGGATGAACTGGTGACCGTGGGACTAAGAGAGCAGACACTCTTCCTATGATGGATGGGGTAGGGGACCACTAGTATTCTAAGATTTAGAGATACAGACTAGTCATACTTGCTTAGAACCTGCTGCCGTTGAGGTCAGTCGATAAGGGAGGCTTACATGGGCCTGCATCCAGGAGGCCCACCCCCATGGCTTTATGGACACCACCACAGATAGACTGAAAAACACACAAGTGTGACTTGGCATCCTCTGGCTGATGACACTTGCTAAGCCAGAAGACGAAGAAGACAAATGGCTAAGGAGATACAGGGCTTTTTATGTTGAGAAAATATTTTCATGCATTACCTTACTGAATGCTCCCCACTGTCTTGAAGTACAGTTTGGGTCCCCACTTAACAAATGAGAAAAGTCAAAACTCAAGTGGGGAAGTGAGAAGTTCCACAGCCTGTAAGTGGCAGAGTTGGGGCCCATGGCCCAGTCTTTAAGCCCGAGCTCCACCACTTTGTTGGATCCTAGATTGAGGGAAATTAAAAGTAAAGAAAAAGAAACACAGAAGAGCAGAGTTAAATAATTTTCCCCATTGGCTGTAACTTCTCCAGGACAGCAGCCCTTCAGTTGTGTGGCCAATGAAGGCAGAGGCTGTGTCTCATTCATCTTTGTCCCCAAGGTCTGCATGCCTGGCAAAGATCAGGCCGGGATGTGTGTTTGTTGGGTGAAAGGGTGTTTGAGACTTCCTGTGCTGTACAGGGCTGTATGGGAATACCCGCCTGGTGGGTTATTTAAAACATTATGGGTAAGTCTGAGGAAGCAGTGTCCTGACACAGAGCCCTTTGGACAGAGGGCAGAGCACAGTGCTTGCTCTCACCTGCTCAGGTGAGAAGGGTGGGGGCTAGGGAGAATGGAGTTAGTGTGGCTTGGACATTGGACAAGTGGCCTGTTTTGTTTTTACCTGATTATTGGTAGAGCCATCAGGAAATAGCTTCTGCAAAAAGCAAATCAGAGGTTGAATGTTGACTTCCTGCCCCCCTGTATTTCCAGGAGCAATAAATATAGATTAATTTGAATGGCTGCATTATTTTTCTCTGTTTTGACTTATAATTTATTTAGCTAGTTTCCTACAGTTGGGCATTATTTCTAATATTCTTAAAATGAACACTGTGCTGAACATTCTAAAATACATATTTTGGGATCCAGCTCTGATTCCTCGCCCCTTTGGGGTAAATTCCAGCACTTGCCTATTGGCTGTACCAGTAATCAGGTAAAAACAAAACAGGCCACTTGTCCAATGTCCAAGCCACCCTAGAGGCCCTGGCTTGAGTCGCGGCACTAGCAAACACAAAGCAACAAGGGATGTGAACTTGTTTGGATTACTGCCATGTGGGTGGCCCTAGGTAACCCCTTCAGCCTGAGCCACAGTTTTCTCATCTGTAAATTGGGTTGATTGTGGGGAAGAATAAAGGAGAAACTGTATTTTCAAGCAACTGTAAAGCTTCAAGCAGCACTGGTTATAGATGTTCATTACCTTTTCTTCCATCATGAGGAGAAGAACCTAGCTGTCAGCATCTGTGCCATTGAGACCAGAGTTACATGCTTGTCCCTCACGAGCAAACCATCTTGTTTATGTCTGAATCAGGCCACAGAAGAGTGTGGACAGCTTCCTGCAGAACTGTCACACTCCTAACAACTAAAAAAATCTATGAGCTCCCCACCAACTGGTCAGTAGTATCCTCTTGTCGTCTTCCACCCTTACAGATGGGAAGTCACAGATGGAGTGAAGCTGTTTGTGGGGGAGGAGGGAGTTGAGACGAGTATGGTAAGGTGGACAGGCTTTGTGACAGGCTTGGAAATTTTGAAACTTCCCCGGCATGGGAGGGGAGGCCATGGGAAAAGTGTCTCAGAAAAATCACATGAGTCTGCGTGAGGTTCCTCTCCTACCTCAGGCCAGCGTAGAGGGGAGTACTTGGGATCTGGGCAGTATAAGGGATGGGGGGACCTTGGAGAGGAGCAGCTGTGGTTGGGTGCCAGGCTTTGGGCTTCCCCACCCCAAGAGTCCCTGGCAGTGGAGCTGCACAGAAGTGTTTCTGCAGAGTTACCCTGGGGTGGGCCCCAGCAGGGTTTTGTTGGGACTGCGCAATGTTTTAAAGGACTGCTTGAGCCAAAAGTTAAAATTGGGAGATTTCTCACATAACCATCCGGAGTATTGGTGTAGTTTCAGAAAACAAGAATATTTGGGAACAGAGAATCTGCAATCCCACATGGCAACTGGCACCTAGGGCCAGGAGCTGCTCCCCCCTCTCTAGTTTGCCGCAGCACCCCGCATCCAAGCCCCCCTTCTCTATCATGTTACCTGCCTGGCCCTGCAGGCAGCTGAGTCCAGGCCCCCTGCAGGGCCTAGCATGATAAAAAGAGCACTCTGGACTCACCACAGTTCAGACTCTTGCTCTCCCATAGCTACTTAAGGGAGGTAACTTAGCCTCAGTTTCCTCAGCCATAAAATGAGCGTATGATGTCAATGCCTACTCAGAAGATTCTGAACAGAATCAGTGATGTAAGCTAGTGGTGCCTCATAAGGCAAGGATCTAACACACACACAGTACGCAGCAGACCACCCCGTGAGTGCTATGGAGGCAGAGCCTCTACAGGGATGATGCCAATATGGCAAAAGGTCACAGTTTCTGGAAGGATCCCAAAGACAGGAGCAGCTTCTGTTCCTTGCAAAGAATCTCTCCTTGCTCTTTCAAGCTGCCACCATCTTTACAAGCCCAGTGCCCTTACGCAAACCCTGTTGCCAAAGGCCTAATGGTGCCTCTGGCCACCGAGGACCTGCAGGATGGGAATGTGGACATTGCCTCCAAAAGCATCGCATTGCTGGGGTCACTGTGTGCTGACCACTGTCTTTAGCACATGCTAGTGGCAGTGACAATGGACAGGAGTTGAGCCTTTGTCACTTGCCAGGCTCTGTTCAGAGGTGTCCACAAACAGCATCTCATTCTCACCACGAGGTTGGTTCTGTAATGGTGCCCATTTCACTAGCAGTGTCTGAGGCCCAGAGAAGTTCGGGATATCGGTGAAGTCGCAGAGCTGGTATTGGACAGCATGTCTATCCTGGAGTAGGTTCTGCTCAACTATAGTGCATCTTGTGTTACCTGTCCAGCACAGGGTATCCTGCCTTCCCTGGGCCTTCTTCCTATGCCCAGAGGGACGGCTCCAGTGACAGCTGCAGGCTCTTGGAGTTCCTGGAGTAAAGGGTCCCCCTTGGCCTTGGTCATAGAGCAGGAGTTGTCTCTGAGATCACTCACCTTCGTGGTACCCTGTGTAACCCCACCCTTCAACAGGGAGGAAATACTAGCTGCTCCTGTTTCAGAGGTGGGAGTTGGGACCCATCCCAAAGTGGGCCTGGTCATCTGGATGTATAGTCTCTCAAATCCTGTAAGTGAATGAGTGTGCGAGTAAATGTGCTGGAAAAAGGTGGACCTCAGTCTGGGGTGAGGTGACACAAGTTTATTCTCAGTGGCAGTGACCTTTAAGGCCCTGCTTGGGAATCCCATAACTTGTGACTTCCACAGAGCAGTGCTTCCTGGGTCCTTTGGATGGCAGATCCCGAAGATGCTATCTCATGGGGACTGGCTGGCCCTGGCCCAGGCCTGGCTCTGCATGAGCTCAGCAAATGGTCTTGGCCTATAGCTCCCTTCCTGTCTGGCGCTCCTCACAGAGGCGGTGATCATGCTTCTCAGGATCCCCAGAGCCCCAGTTTATAAGCAGGGAATCCCACAACTAACCCTCCTCCATCTGAGGAGGTCAGACGACCGGATGGATATGTGATCCTGGAATTCCTGTCATACCTCTCTCGCCGCCCCACCCCATGTCTTTGCCCTAGGGAACCCTCCAAACCGTCCCAGGCCCTTGGAGGGCTCTGGGGCCTATTTGGCACAGGCTCCAGAGGCAGGCAGGGAAAGGCCCTGTCCGTGGGCTTCTCTGTGGCTGGCTGTACGCAGTGGCACCGTGGAAAGGAGGGGAGGAATGTGAAAGGGGAACTCGCTGCCCCCAGCCCCGGAGCCGCTCCACCCTGCGGTTCCCAGGGGCTGCCCAGACAGGAAGGAGAGGACTGTGGGGGGACAGCTGTCTGCACAGCTGCCATTCTGGACCGGGCCCTTCCCTCCTGCATCGGCGCTTCGGAGGGAGGTGTCTTTCAGACACTGTCTCGTGTACTGCTACTGTCAGCAGCACCCAGACACCAGTGTGCGGTGATAACTGCTATGTCACTTCCCTCCCTGTCAGCCATGGCAGCACATTACTGAAAGGCGGTGTTCTGGGGACTCGGCGTCCCCAGCACTGGGTCTGCCAACAGAAGGAGGAACATCCAGGTCCTTCCCTCCCTGCTCAGCCCACCCTGAGTTTACCTGGGGCCCCTCGCTGCCCCTTCCCCTCACTCGCAGGCCTCTGTGTAGCCATGGTAGAGTTCTCTGTGGCCGTAGAGAGCCCTGTGGCAGCCAGGGGACAGCCAGTGGGCTCTCCCCAGGGTCTTCTCACAGATAGCTGTTAAGGTGGGCCAGAGGGGAACCCAGAGGGGTTTGCTGTGACCCTGGAAGTTTGTGGCTGCCCCAAGGCTGTCTGTTGTAAAACCCCAAAGGGCCTTCACTGTTGCATCCCTGGCACCTCTGGGTTTCATGCTTTGCGAAGACTTGGGCTCCTGGCTGGAGAGCTGTGCACACCTGCGGAGTGGCCTCCTCACTGGAGACTGCCTGATGGCTGGGGTCAGCTGCCCCTCATCTGAGTCCCACCAGCCTGGCAGCCACGGCCCATGCCTTCCTGCCTGACTCCTCCCCTCGCCCTAGACCCTGGCCTGGCATTGGAAAGTCCTTTCTGTGAGGACTATCTGGTTACCTGTACTGCTTACAGGTAGAGCTGAAGGAATAGCTGGTTTTAAGAAGACCCCGAGGCCTCTATGCCTTTGTGAAGCCCCTGCAATGCCCCCCAGACCCCAGCAGGTGGGGCCATAGCAAGACTGACCTATCTTAGAGTACACCACTTTGGCCTGCTGGCATACTCCTTGACAGTTCAGATTGGTGCTTTGAAAGCCTGTCGTATCTGCCCATGGTGCTGGAATGGGTAACGCTTGCTGCTGAGGATGTGTCCACTTTTCTCGGAGAGCTCTCAGAGCCCATGGCCCCACCCTGTGAGGACAGGATACAGAGAAGACAAGTTTTAATCTGGTACTGGAACCACAGTGTATTCATCTGTTGTTACTATAATGAAATACCTGAGGCAGCTACTTAGGAAGAAGAGTGGTCTATTTAGCTCAGAGCTTTGGAAGCTGAAAGGCCACAGTCAGTTCAGCCTCTGGTGAGGACCTGATGGTGGTAGATGGCATCATGGCTGCAGTGTAGGCAAGAGAAGGGAGGTAACATCCCAAAGAGGAAGCCAAAAGTAAGGAGAAAGGGCCAGGTTTGCTCCCTTTATGACGGCTAGGGAACAGTTTTCATCTCTTCTGAGGCTTGCCCCACATGACCTGGTGGCCTCCCACTGAGACCCACCTCCTAAAGCCACCACACTGAGAACCAAGCCCTAACAAACCACTTCCAACCCACAGCCCAGAACAAACCCCAAACCCACATGAACTTAACCCTGATACTGGAATTCTTGGTAAGCCTTGAAGTTAATTAATACTTAAAGTTCAAAAACAGTTGGTGAGTCAACCTGTTTTTCAAAAATTATCAGAGAAGCATAAAATTGGAACATCAACATAAGTTCCGCGTTAGAAATGCCTGACACGAGGTGCTGGGGGGAGGAGAGCTGGGACGGTGCCCAGGCAGAAGGTTCCAGAAGGAGGGGCTGCCAGGGAAAGATGCTCAGGGTAGAGGGGAAGAGAGACTGTTCGTCCCAGGGTAGATTTCACTCTGTAACTTGAGCCCTCTCCGTGTTCCCAGATTCCCATACCGAGTGTGCCTACTTTCCAGCCGTCTGTGCCAGTCCCTGAGCGTCTGGAAGCCGTGCAGCGCTACATCAAGGAGCTGCAGTATCCTCTCTGGTCCAGGGCCGTGTCCTCTGGCCGACTGGTGTGATGGACCCAAAGGCCAAGTGGGTCCATCTCAGACAAGGTTGGAGAGGGACCAGCTGTACCACCTCCTCCTGCAGTTCCAGACTCTGTCTTCCCTGAGGCATCTCTGTGTTCTCCACAGGGGTCTTTTCCGTACCAGCTTCAGGCTGTCCTTCACTAGCTGCCTCCTGCTGCTGTATGTGACTTGCTGGGGCAGAGGAAGGAAATGGCTCCTGAGCGGGGCACTGTGATGGTCACTGTTGTCCCTCCAGCCTCAGCAGAGGGAGTGAGGGTGCTGGTTTCATGAAGCACAGGTTTTAAAGGTAGGGGGAAGACTAGGATATGGTGTAGTTCAATGGTAGAGCTCTTGCCAAGCTTGCTTGAAAGCCAGAGTCCTTGGTTTGATACCCAGCACTGCCCCCCTCATAAACAAACCAAAAGGGAAGAAAAAAGAGTTTATGCTCCAGCAATCAATTTCCACATTTTGAGATTTCCTCCTGATTCTTCACCTTTTTGTTCTCTAGCAGAAGGCCAGTTGCCCATCCTGCAGAGCTGGCTCCCTGAGTCCAGATTGCCTGTGTCCCTGCGTAGGGCCCTCCAGCCCCTGCAGGCCTTCCACGGGTGTGTGTCCTGGGTCCTTGCATCTCCTGGCTACAGATGGTGTCCCAGGTGGGAGGACTGGGTGCAGGTCCTGAGTCGTGAGAGAGGCCAGGCTGATGACTAGACAGAGGGCCCGGTCCCTGTCTCTGCCAGTGGGGATGCCGTGGAACAGGGAGGGGAGGGGTGGCTCAGGGGCACCCGACAGAGGCTGAACAGACGCCTTCCCCTCCAGCCTCCTTCACTTCCTCTTGTTTCCCCGCTGTTCAGAAATTGAGGGCTGGCTGCCTTCTCAAAGCCTTCCATTGGAGGGAGGGAGGCCGGGGAGAGCAAGCGGGGAGGAAAAGCAGGTGCAGTAGCTGTGCCCTCCCTGCCTTCTGGGAGAACCAAGTCTGAAGCACCCTCCACGGTGTCTTCCCTTAAGTGAGCGCTTTGTGAGGAGCTTATCTGACCTGCACCCCTAGCAGTGCTGGGCCCAGGCCTGGGGTAGGGCAGGGGAAAGGGACCCCCGTCTCCAGACCATACCGGGAAGTCCTTAACCAGTGCCTGCAGGTACAATCATACAGGGACACAGTTCTTTGAAATTAAGAAGGGCAGACCTCTGACAGGGTAAGTATGAGAGGGCACATCCTGCACCCCAGGCTCATGTGCAGCTGGGCTGGGTCCTCTGAGGAGCCCTGTGGTTTGTCTTTGAGTGGGTGCCAAGGAAAGCCAGCCAAAGGGGCAGGAACACCTTGAGGCCCTGAGCAGGTTTATTTACTTATTTACCCCCTCTCAAAGCCCTGGGTTGAAGCCAGCCTCCCTAACGCCCAAGCTATGTTCCTGTTGTCCAGTTGGTATAGTGTGCTGGGGGCGCACCCCAGCCTCCTGTTGGATGGAAGAGTCCAGTTACCTCCCTGGGCAAGGCCAGGCCTGGGGTAGCATTTGGTGAGGAGGGAAGAGCCTGGCTTCCAGGACAGGCTGTATTAAAATGGCCTGAATTCTAAGTTAAAAAGCAGTCAGGGAGGCGGCATGTGGTGGCTCATGCCTGTAATCCCAGCGCTCGAGAGGCTGAGGCAGGAGGATCTCTGGGAGCTCAAGGCCAGTTTGGGCTATATAGTAAAACACTTTTTTAAAAAGACACAAAAAAACCAAAACCAAAAAAAAAGGCAGAGAAGGCTGGAGGTATTTGTCTGAGGTCCCTTATTTATTCAGTCTGCCAAGAAGCAGCTATAGTCAATAGCAGGGTCTTGGGAGGAGCCATAGTTGGATCAGGAGTGTCCGCTGTGCTCCGAAGGGAAGAGATCAGTGGCAGGGTCCCGCCACCTCCCCACGGCCACTGGAGAAGGTCCCAGCACAGGGGCCGTAGTCTTACTTGCGAGCCGGAGCCGGTGTGGTAGGAGTGAAAGAAGGGACAGAGGGAGAGGAGGCTTATCACCAGTGGCTTATCTCCCACTCCGTCTGGCTCCAGCCTGCAGGCAGCTTGGTGTGGAGCTCTGTCCTCCCTACGTTTCTGGCCCACCCTGCCCCTCCGGACATTCCCCCACTGGAAGGGGCCAGAGTCGCTCTCCTCATAGCCCTGACTTTCCCACAGGCTGATGGACCTGGCCAAGGAAATGACCAAAGAGGCTCTGCCAATCAAATGCCTGGAAGCCGTGATCCTGGGAATGTATCCTTTCTCCAGAGAGGGGGCCAGGCGGCTCCGGCTCTCCAGCCCTCAGCTTCCGGAAGGACTGGGTGGAGTCTGGGGGTCTCCAGCTACCAGCGCGGGGATTCATTTCCCCCATAGTCCTGGATTCTCCCTTCCCAGGCCTTCTGGGCAGCTCTTTCTCTAGTTCCATGGGCAGAGGGACCTTGTCAGAGTTCTGAACACGGGCACAACATGAGCTGTTGTGCCATTTCCAACAGCCTGACGGAGAAGCAGGCAGGAGGCCCAGTGTTAGTGTGTCCAGGTCTTATGATTTGTGGAGATGACGCATGGGGTCCTGGGAGCAGAGCTGAGGGCTCTTTGCCCACACACGAGGGCTTCTTTGCCTCCAAGGGGCAGAGGTGGGGCCTGCAACTAGGTCAGCAGGGTCTCTGGAGGGATAGACAAGCCCCCCAGATGACTGCCTTCCCTGGGCCTGCAGTCAGAACAGGAGAAGCGCCTCAGCCCTACTCTTTTTCTTTAGTTAT
The DNA here is from genome assembly GCA_004027595.1 of Dinomys branickii. NCBI lineage: Eukaryota > Metazoa > Chordata > Mammalia > Rodentia > Dinomyidae > Dinomys > Dinomys branickii. The sequence goes on from PVLD010008017.1 coordinate 63,234, forward strand.
TTTATCATAATTTGTGTGTGTGCGTGTGTGTGCGTGTGTGTGTGTGTGTGTGTGTGTGTGTGTGTGTGCGCGCGCACGCCTCGGGGATCGAACCCAGGGCCTTGTGCATGCAAGGCAAGAACTCTACCACTGAGCCACATCCTCAGCCCCCATCATAAAATATTCAAACAGTACAGGCGGGACAGTATGGTGAAACCCTGAGTACCCATTCCTTAGCTTCACCAGCTGAAAGCCAATTGCACTGTGTCTCTCCCTTCCCATGCCACCCTCAGCTTTTAAACCTGGGGCAGGCAGCCCACCTGGCCCAGAGCTCAGAGGAGCAGATGGGGGTGGGGGGTGAGGAGTAAAGGGAAGGGAGTCTCATGGAACAAAGATCTGCCCAGGACAAGTCCCAGGAGAAGGTGAGGGTCAAAGGTGAAAAGCACACCCCTCCAGGGGGCCATGACCCCCCAGCTCCCCCCACTGACACACCTGCCTTAAATCAGCACAGAGTGTGTGCGTATGGGTGCCCTCTGTCCCCCCAGACCCCTAGTGTTGCCTCTGTGGTGGCCCTCATCTGCGACAGGGCAGCCCGTTCCCAGGAGCTCTGTAGGGGCCTTTGCTGGTTTGAGCGTGGGACCCCCTGAGAGCTTCAGGCCACTGCCATCACCCCACTCCAAAGTGACGCTCCCAGCCTCACGCAGCTTCACGCAGAGCCTTGGCGCCCCAGGCCATGCAGGCTCATCTGAGGGCTTAGGAGAGGAAGAAAACAGGGCAGCTCCCGTCTGGGCAAGGGGTCTTCCCAGCGTCCCCACAGCTCCCTTGGTCACTGCATGCACAATGGGCACCGCATTCTGTGTTGACCTGTCTTCTTTCCACTGTGCTCTGAGCCTGTGCATTTCTTACATACTCAATCCCTGGTCACGGGCAAGGAATCAGGCTTAGTAAGAATTCTTAGTAGAATGAGTTTGGTACTGGAGGGGACATGATAAAGTCTCTGAAGGCACAAACGGATCAGAGCATCCTGGGCTGGAAGCCTCGCTGTGCTGCTTACTGAGTATTCACCAAGCAAGCGCTAAGCCTCAGGTCCTCCTCTGGCCAAGTGGGTAATGGCAGTACCTGTCACAGACTAAGTTGCTAGGACAGTTGAGTGAGGTGTGTGTGCAGAGGGTACTTACCACAGTCTGCAGGTGGCGTGTGCCACATGCTTTATCCATTTATCTCCTGCCTGTGTATTCAGGGATTCTTAGTAACTGTTACATGCCTGACTTTGTGTTGGGCCCTGGAAAAACATCAAAGAACATGAGAGCCAAGGTCTCTATCCTGAGAAGGTTTACATTCTAGTGAGGGAGAGAAAATAAGCAGGTAAACCACTCAGTAGAGGGCGGATTGTGCTGGATGCTGTGGAGGAGCTGGAGGAGCAGAAAAGAGTGAGCAAGCCTGGCACAGGGCTTACTTCTGTAATCCCAAAGCTAAGGAGGCTGAAGCAGGAGGATTGAGTTCAAGGCCAGCATGGACTACACAGTGAGACCCTGCCTCAAAAATAGCAAAAACAAAATTTATAAGAGCAAAGTCAGTTAAGCTTGAGGCCTGAGGAGGAGCCAGCCAGGGGAGAAGCACAATGGCCATAGGCAGGAGCTGGTGCAGAGGGGCTCAGATGGGAGGCCAGGTGGCTGGAGAGGGTGAGCAGGCCGGGCAAGCAGTCAGGGAGGTTGGCAGGGGCACGGGGCCTGGTAGGGCTGGTGTCCGGCCATGGCTGTGAGCTTGGTTCTGTTTGAAGGGCGGGGAGTGCACAGCGTGGTGGGGAAGAGGGCGGTGGTGAGAGGAGACACTGAACAGAATTGTCTGCGTCTGTGAGGACAGCTTGTGGAAGAAAGAAAGCGTGAGGCTCTGTGAGGACACGTGGCTGAGAGGTGCTGGTGAGTGACAGGAAGAGCTAATGGCAGGTGGACGAGGAGGCTGGTCTCATCCTTGCCTCAACTTCCGGCTGCTCACAGCCCTGCACCTCGGAGCAGGGGGCCTTGTTAGCTGCTATCTGGGGAGCCTTGCTTGATGTCACCGCCACAACCACTAAGCACAAGGAGCCCTGCTCCTGAAAGGCCACTCTACTGGACCCTCCTGTCACCAGGCCTGCTGCTAGAGGACAGGGAGTTGGAGATGAGTAAGCCGTGGTTTCTGCACTCAGGAGTTGCAGGTTTAGGCTCTTGTTGGGCGCGCACACATCCCACAGTGGTGCCGTGTCACTCCTGGTGCCCTGTGCTGGCCCTTTCCTTAGCTCAGGCTGACCATCAGTTACCTCACCAACAGCATGCCCACCCTGGAACGCTTCCCCATCAGCTTCAAGACCTACTTCTCAGGGAACTACTTCCACCACATTGTGCTGGGGGTGAACTTCGGGGGCCGCTACGGCGCCCTGGGCATGAGCCGGCGCGAGGACCTGATGTACAAGCCACCGGCCTTCCGTACACTCAGCGAGCTCGTGCTGGACTATGAGGCTGCCTACGGTCGCTGCTGGCACGTGCTGAAGAAGGTGAAGCTGGGCCAGTGTGTGTCGCACGACCCGCACAGTGTGGAGCAGATTGAGTGGAAGCACTCAGTCCTGGATGTGGAGCGGCTGGGCCGAGAGGACTTCCGCAAAGAACTGGAGCGCCATGCCCGCGACATGCGCCTCAAGGTCAGGACCCGCCAACAAGGCCAAGGGGACGGTCCCTTCCCTTGGAGTCCTCTCCCTGATCTCACCCCGTGCCCCACCCAGCAGAGGTGGCATGAGGATAGAGAACAAGGGCTTTGGGAGTTTCCCTCGGCATCTTATTTATTGGGGGCTGGCAGGAACGAGGAGCCCTAACCCTACGAACCCCCCGGCACACCACAGGCACCTGGGACAAGCCTCAGGAGGCTGAGCTCTGCCCCCTCAGGTGGGCATTCTGGGGCAGCTCCGGAAGGAGAAGTGGGTCACTGGGTTTGCACGGTGGTGGGCCTTGGACAGTGGAAGAGGGCTGGTTTATGGTACTGCAGATCAGTGGAACTGGAGTGAAGACCAGCTGGTGGGAAATCCTGGCCCATTCTGAGGGAGAAGCAGCATGGGGCGGTGCTTCTCCTGCACTGCTTCTCCTTTGCATCCTGACTCCAACCCCCAGCTTGCAGTAAAGGAGCAGGTAGAGGTCAGATGAAGAGGAAAGTTAGACAGTGAGGGTGGTGGCTTTCTCCCTCCCCCACCCACCTCCACAGGTGAGCAGATGTCTGGGAATTTGGGGGTTTTGTTAGGCTTGAGGAGTTGGCCTCCAGAGCCTTTGAGCAGACAGAATGTGGGCTCCCTTGGGTCTCTCTGGGCTGGAGGTGCCTTCCATTGCTCAGATCTGCTACTGTGTGGCCATGCCCAAGATGGCCGCAGCACATTCCTGTCTCGTTTCTCAACAGCCGCAAGAGGCCAGCAGGCAGGCAGTTAGTGGTGGGACCATTTCTAGGTTAGGAAACCAGACACTCGCTCACAGGCAGGGAGAGTCAGATGAGGCAGAGCTCAGCCTCCTGAGGCTTGTCCCAGGTGCCTGTGGTGTGCTGGGGGTGTTGTAAGATTAGGGCTCCTCATTCCTGCCAGGCCCCTAGGCCAAGCCTTGTGGGCTGACACTAACTTCCCCAGGATGGAAACAGGATGCAGCAAACCTGCACTGGCAAAGGGCTGCTGTCTCGCAGTTCTGAGTGAGTCCTCCCCATCAGCCTGGGGCGCCCGGTACCCTGGCAGTATTGTGTCTCCAAAGTCACAGGTTGGATCTAGAGTTGGAAGCAGCACTTACCTTGTCTTTAGCACTGCAGTGCCCAACCTGTTAGTACCGAGGAGCCCCGATGTTGTGTGCCGCCCTCCAGTTCCCCATGGAATACTCCATGTTTGGGAAACCCAAGCTGTGCTAATCATGCTGCATAAAGGATGATTCATTGTTTGTCTCAGTCAGATCACTCAACCAGTCTGACTTCTGATTGGCTTAAGATAAGCAGTGCGCTCTTGGGGTTGGTAGGGTCCCAAAGCTCAGACATGGGCCACTTGCCCACCTGGCACATGTACCCCGCATGGGTAAATGAGTCTTTTCTCAGGGGTGTTTTACAGTCTTATAATGGCCGGTGCTAGTGAGGAGTTGTTGTCCTGCAGCTTTAGTGCTGGGAAGTAGATCTGGAAAGATGAGGACAGGAAGAGTATTGCCTGAGGCTTCCTGGCCTGCCCACAGGCACTTCCGGTGATTGGCGGCTCCCAGCCGCAGGTCAGGCTCTGGGGCATCCCTGGAGTATGCTTTCATTCCTTGCGCCCCTAGATTGGCAAAGGGACGGGCCCTCCCTCTCCCACCAAGGACCGGAAGAAGGATGTATCCTCCCCACAGCGGGCGCAGTCCAGCCCCCACCGCAGGAACAGTCGCAGTGAAAGACGGTGAGAAATGGGACTGGGCCAGGGTGAGGGGCGATAAAGGCCTTCTCCTCTGTCTTCTTCTGCATGCCTCTCTTAGACACACGTTTCTCTGACCCATCTGTCTCTGCTCTGCTCCCCACCAAGGGAAGCGACTTGGGACGGTGGGTGAAGACGTTGTGTGGTGACATTGCCCATAGCGATGCAGCGCCTTTTCCCCAAAGCAAACGCTCCTCAGCTGGTCCTGCCTAGCAGGCAGCAGAATGGGCTGTGGATCTTTGCAGCTAGGGGAAATGGTGTCAAACACAGCTTTTGCCCCCAGGCGTCCGTGGGTTACGTCTGTGTCTAGATGACAAAAATGGCCATTAAAATATGAGGCCTCTGGCTCTGATTTTGGCTCTTGCCTTAAATAAAAATTTCAACCAGGAGCCACCTCTCTGGTATGAATTCAGGGATACTGAACAGACCTCTGGCATCAAAGCCTCCATCACTGTTGACTTTGATATACGAAGGTTTTTGTTGTTGTTTCTGTCACAAACTCCCCAGGTAGATTTGTACTTTAAGCTATTACCTGCCCCCTGCCATGGGATTAGTTAACCTCCACCAAAGAACAAGAGCCTTATGAGAGACCAGGAACCACATTTGGGAAGCACAGGGTGGCCAGTTTCCAGAGACGCACCACACACATCCTCAGCTGCCAGCCACTTGGAGAAGAGCGCTGGGAGCCAGTCTGGGCAGCTTAACTGCTCCCACCTCCTCCATCTCCCTGACCAGCCCCCCATTTCCTCTGCTCTTCCTGCAGGCCCTCGGGTGAGAAGAAGCCTTCAGAGCCCAAAGCCGTGCCAGACCTCAATGGGTACCAGATCCGAGTGTGAGGACCTCCTGCTTCTAGAGACCAGGACCCACCTGCTGGAACTAGCTGCGCTCGCACTGTTAGGCAGGGTGTGAGGGACCACAGGAAGGGTGTGTGGCAGCTCAGCCTCATGCTGCTCCCCTCCCACTGAGCCAAGCCCCTAACTTGGGGCCAAGTGGCAGTATTTTGCTTGGGGTTTTTAGCACTGAAGTTTAAGATGTTTGGGGGCACAAAGACACATGGACATGCTGGTGGCTGGAAGGGCATGGTGTAGAGACCTGAGAGCCATGGCGCTGAGGGAGGACAGCTTGGTATTCTTGCCTCTGCACTTCTCTGGGATTTGAGTGTCCTATATGGGATACTTCTAGGTCCCACCAGCCTGTGGGAGGGTGTAGGGTGGGGGGTAGAGGTATTTTTTCAATTGGGCAGATGCCCTGGCAGGATCTTGACCCAGGGAAAGGGAAGCAGGGTAGGAATCATCCTGACAAAGGTTGGTGTAGGTCTTAATCAGGAGCTTGGTGCAAGCCTCATCTGCTCAAGAGTAGGGAGACTGTGGGCTCAGGACATGGTGGCCCCATAAGCAGTACTGGGTGAGCCTGTGCTACAGCCAGCAGGGGTCTGGGCTATAGAAAAGCTGGGAGAGAACCCTGGGTGAGGGGGTCCCAGACCCCTAACAGGGTCTGCTGGCTCATCCCACTCTTGCCTGTTGCAGCAGCCCAGGGGGGCTCCCTGCAGAGAGTTTGGGCTTTGCAGAAAACTGGAGAATGGGGCCAGCATGACTGGGGGTTGAGCAGATAGAACAGTTTGGGAGCTGTGGCTGGACACAGGGTAGGGTGGGACCCTCAGGCCCAGGTCTTTCCCCCAGCAGTGCCAGTAGCCTATGCTGCTTCCTCTTCCAGATACCTCTGCCCGAGACCCACTGCCCTGCGTTAGCAGTCCATTTGGGATGGGATTACAGTGATGTTTGGCACTTTGGGGCCCTGTTGGGGAAGAGCCTGAACAGATAGAGACGTTCACGTCCTGCCCATCAAAGAGCTCCCTGGTGGGGGAAATGAGAAGATGTAGAGGTTGGCAAGCTCAAGGAAAGGTTCTGTGTTTCAGTTAACAGGGATATACAGGGCGAGGGTGCAGTGTGGCCACCCAGGAGGGCAGAGCCTGAGAACTGGGGATGTAAGTGAGGAAGGGATGTGGAGGGGAGCTAGGATCAGGAGGCCTTGAGAGGAGTGAGTTCCCAGCAGCATAGAAGGCTACTTGTCAGGAATTGGGAGGATTCAGGTTGAAGGCAGTTGGATGAGGTGGCCATTAAGGGTTTTACTTTACCAGGAGGCTGTAGTCAGTCAGGACTCTGTCAGTAAGGCTACAGAGGGACTGGGGGCCTAGATAAGGGACCAGAACTAAGACTGTAAACTCAGATGCCCACAGGGCCCTCAGGTGACCACAGGTGGGTGGCAGGATTGGGCAAGGATTGGCACATTGAGGCATTCCCCATTAAAGGAGTGCCATCTCTCAGCTCCAGGCCCTATGCAGCCAGATTGTCTAGTTTTTCAAAAGCCAAAACTCTGCATTTGTATGAAATCTGACTTTTAAGGGTTGATGGTTTATTTTTAAAAATGTGAAAACCCCAGTATAGGTAAAAAGAATGCCAGTATGCAATCTGTGGTGTAGTCTGTGCTGGGAAGAGTCCACTGTGATGCTGTGTAGTGAAAAATGACAGTTCTGAGCTCCCCAGAGCGGGGCTGGGCAGTCAAGGGGAGGAGGTGCTGGCTGCTGAGGCTCCCCCAGAGTGACAGAAATGGTCCAGCTTTCTGCATACCAGGAGATAGACGGGCCTGGGAGCAGGAGGAGGAGCAGAAATGCCTTTGCTGATGAGAGTGCTTGCAGGGAAGGCACTGGAGGCTGGCAGCTCCTCGGACCACCAGTCCGAGGCCCAGGCCAGGCCCAGAGGGCCAGTCAGAGCCAGCCTGGGAGGCCCACTGGTCAGTCCCTTGTCCCAGCCAATTTGAGGCGCCAGTGCACCCTTGGAAGGTACCTAACCTGCCCTGGGGCTGCACCCTGGCCAAAATAATGAGGGACAAGGTGACCTCACGCACCATCCCATCGCAGCTTGCAGAGTGCGGATGGTGGTCCCTTTCCTCACAGTAACATAGGACAGATGGCCACCTTCAGAGCTCCTTCCTGGTTCTGATTCTGGTTGCAGCTGCCCATCCACAGGCAGGCAGCCCCAGATGCCTCTGGGAACTTCCAGGAAACAGCAGGGTGTAGGGAGAAATAAGGAGAGGCCAGGAGCTGGAATCGGGGGACATGGAGGAAGCTGCTCCTGGTCCCAGAGCCCGAGGAGCTGCCCTAGGCTCCTGAGCCCATGGGAGAGGGAAGCACAGTGGAGCCCTAACTCCACTCGCTGCCTGGGGAGGAAGTTGACCCTTGCTGCAGGCCCCTAGCACTTACCCTCCCTGAGCTGAGACCTCAGGCCTGTGGAGGCTACCACAGGACACAGCGGTGCTTTTTATTTTTTAACTGTTTCTCATATGTAGCAACCTTCCTCCACTCCTGGGCTGTTTACATAGGCTCTGCTCTCCGGGGCTGGCCTGGCTGCAAGGTTTCTGGGGAGGCAGAGAGGCGGGGACTTTGGGGCCTTAGTGACCATCCGTGGTATCAGCTCATCTCACCTCCTGTGAGGGACGGAGGCCTGGCTGATGGGGCCCTGCTCACCGTAACTTGGGACTGCCTTCAAGCTCCTCTTCCCCTGGGCTGGGGACTGCTGGGTGAGGAGGAGTCAGGGTGAGGTCAGAGAAAGCTGCTTGGTAGAGGTGGCCAGGGCAGTGGGTATTGCAGGGTCTTGCCAAAGCCTGGCTCCCTGCGCCGGCTGTCGGGGTCAGAACACTGGGAGGCTGGCTCCAGTGAGCCTTGCCCTCTACCTGACTGCCAGTCCTCTCCCTCCATGACCTCACTGCCTTCATGCTCATCCGTCATGCCAGCCACCCCATCCTTTTGTGGGCATGGCCAAGGGTGGAAAGCAGCAGCACTCTGGTCCCTGTGGACAATGAAGTATAGCGCCACAGTACCAAGGAGCAGAAAAAGCCCAGAAGTTGACTGATTTCTAGTCCTTTTGTCATCTTAGGCACCATTTCTTCCAGCTTGGGCTTGACTTCGGCTCTGGGAGCTGATGAAACTCTAGCTGGTAGAGCGCCCAGACGCCCACGTGCGCGTGCACCTGCCTCCCGCCTGGGGTGCATGGTGGCTTAGCTGCAGCAGCATCACCTGCCTGTCCTCTGCCTTGTGTCCCTGACCATGGATGCAGGATGGTTGTGCTGCACCCAGTTGCTGATGGTGGACAGGGCGGATGGCATGCTCTGAAGGTGTGGGCGTCTGCTCCATCAGGTACCACGGCTTCCTACCTGCTTCCCCAGGCAGGCAGGCAGGACTGCCGCGGTGCTGGCTGCAGGGCCCTCATGTGACCCTCTGGCCCCACCATGGTGCTTTGGGGTCTCAGGTTGCCTGTTTTCAAGTCCAGTAAGAGAGGAGAGACCTGGGTGTTCTTGGCCATGGCCTGGTGATGATGGACACCCCCACCCCAGCTTTGTGTTTGGCTACTGTATTGTCCTGGACATTCTTCTGTCCTCATATCAGTATTTACCCCTCCCATTCACTCTCACATTTTGTTTCATTCCTGTCCTCACTTTCCTCCTGAATGAATAAAGTCTCTCCAGCTCCAGTTGTGTGGGCTGGACAGAAATCACAACCTGAAGCCTTGTCTCCTTTCCTTGGGGAGCAGGGGCCTGAGCCCACCACACCCCAATAGGTGTCAGCCCCACTGGCTGCAGAAAGAACCAGAACAGAGGTGAGTGGGGCCTGAAACCTGTGAACATTCAGGACAGAACATTCTCAGGCTGCCCAGGGCGCTCAGGTCTTACCCTGCTCTGGGAGCAGCCCTCTCTTGGGCCATAATGAGGCTGCTCCCTCCTCATACAGAGGTTTGGGCCCCAAATCTGCCCCTAGGATATATCCACAGCCAGGAAACCATAGCAACAGGGATCTAAAGTCCCTTCTCATCAGTTCCTGGTCTGCAACTTTGGAAGACATCTCTGCATCCACTCATAACCCCTTCTCCACTCTCCCTCTTGCTCTGGACCTCTCCCACATGTTGACAAGCCCAAAGAGTTGGAACAAAATTCACATAGGAAATATCCCTTCAAACCCCTCCATGTTTTTCAGCTCCGATCTTTCTTCCCCATGTCTTTGCTCTCCATTCAGCGTAGGAGCAAACCCAGACCTGTAAGATTTCCTATTTTTTATCCCAGCCAACACCCACACACACACTCAAAACCCTGGCTGGAAGTATAGTGTAGCACAACTCATTTTCAGTGGTGTGGTGGGGACTGGGGCTTGGGGAACGCATGCAGTTGGGAGGAAAGGCTATCCAGGGGAATCCACGGACGTCTTGACTGTGCCATTAAGAAGAGGCAGTTTTGTTCAAGGCTCTTTTAAACCCAGCTAAAAATGACACCCCAAAAATCCTTTCCATAAAGGTAGCTAGAATTTGTGAATACGCTGGGCTGTACAGCCTTCCATAAAGGAGCGCTGTCATTTGCACACTTAAGCCCAGCTAACACAGCAAGGGGCCCAGTGGGCAAGTTTTGATGCCATAGCCTGCACACAGAGGGCCCTGGGAATACTTGTGGGAGGGAGTGCTGGGGCAAGTCTTTGTGTCTTGAGCCCAGTAGGCTCATTGTGGACACTGCTGGGCCACCTTCTTAGCATGCAGAAGTGTCACTGCAGATTCAGGAGGATCAGAACTAACTTCCTTGGGAAGGGTATTTTTTAATCCCCTGCTGCCCTCGTTTTCAGGCTCACAGCAGTGAAGAGCTGAGTCCAGTGTCCAATTCAGGCACATGAAGTGGAGTGTAAATTGGGTTGGACTGTTGGATGCAGACACTTCTTCAGAGCCCTGAAGGTGAAGAGATTGCTCTACCACCCCTACCTGGCAGGACCTAGCATTTTTTAAATTGCTACTGCGAAGCAGTTAAACACAAACTAAGCAGATTGGCCCAGACAAAGGCTGCCTGGTAATCCTCGGGTTTGCCAGTGTGGGGACCAGCTGTTGAGGCCTGGCGGGCAGTGAAGATGGGGCACCTCAGGTCAGCTGGAGCACTAGCTCTCGAGTCAGCCCACAGAACAATATGCACAATATATGGATGCCTTCCAGTCCCTAGCCAGAAAGGATTTGGTCATGGGAAGCAAAACCTCCAAGAATCTTAAGTGTGGAGACTTCATTCTCTCCACAGCTGGCTGAAGTCCCAGGCCTTAAGGTCATAGGAACTAACTGTGGCAGCAGGCAGAGTTCCCTTTAAAACACATGAAATTCACATTCTACCCATCCAGGCTAGCCTGCACTCCACCAGGCTCTCACCTGGTTGGCCTCCTGTCTGCAACAGTTCAGTTTTGCAATTTTGCTCAGGAGAAAAAAGGACGGGCAGGGGTGCACCATGGTGTTGGGAAACTAGAGGCGGCGGGCCCTCCTTCCCTGGGAGGAGAAAAGCCCTCCTGTGCATTATGTAAGTGATCAAAAAACCAGTCCTCTGCTTTATAGCTACACCAGGGCAGGAACTGGAAAAGAAAAACCAAACAAAAACTAGCAGCACCCTAGTTAATTATTTCCCTTCTTGGTCCCCAGCTTAAAACTGCCTTTGGGGTTCCCTTCCCAGGCCCCTTATCAGATGCATGTGTGTCTTCCCTGATAGATGGCCTGTCTAGACAACTCCCAGAAATGCTGGATTCAGAGATGCTTAGATGTGGGGAGCGGCAGGGCTGTGGCTGAGCCAGAGGTGAGCCATGTCAGCAAGTTGTTGGGACTAAAGCAAGGCCAGTCCCACAGGTGTCTGTCCTTGGTGTTCCTCCCTGTTAACTACAGCACAGACAGCTCTACAAATGTTGCACTTTCAGTGTTCTAACAAAACACTGAGAACTTGCACTTCCAGCCCTGTCACATGCTTCCCCTTTTTACTATAAATAAAGACACAGACCATGCTGGGTTGCGGCTGCCTTTCCATCCGAAAGGTCAGGTGCCACTTGGTCCCAGCTTTCCTTAAAAGGTGTCTAGTTTTTTCTTAATCTCCCGTCTCCCACTGCCCCCTCTCAAAACCCCGCTGGCTGTGTGGGTCACAGCACTTGGGATGGCAAGAAATGAAGCAGAGTCAAGATTCTTACCTTACGTCTCCGGAATCTTCCTCAGTGGTAACAGTATGATCTGAAGGACAACTGAACTGTCCCTGGTAGTGTATTCCCTATGCCAGTGGAAGTGGAAATGCTGAATAAGCAGCAAACACAAGCGTTGTGCCCATATTAAATGACTAACTGTAGTCTCCCATACCAGGAAGCGGCTATACCTCAAAGCTTGGGGCTTTCAAATACTTCCAAGCCCAAGGGCCAAATCCAGCCAAGGTGGGAAGAACTATCTGCCCTCCAACATAGTGAAGGCAAACCTGTGGCATACATGTTGCAGCCGTTGTTTGTAATCATTGAAAGCTCTAAAAGATTTGCTGTCACCACCCTAACATCTACTGTAATTCTCTGGAACTCATAGCATCCTTTTTTTACTATAGCACTAACAAAGCAGATCTGAAAATTCCTTGTAAGTAGAAATGGGTATTACTTCAATTTCCATTTCACTGAGGGATGTAAACTGAAAGGCAGAAGGATAAAGTAACTTATCTACAGGCACCAACCAACCTGGACAAGATTACGAGTGCTGTTCCTAATCCTTGGCTAAATTTTCTGTAGAATCAATGGATCCCAACCCAGGCAGTACATCGGAAACACCAGATGGCTTTAAAATAACTTGGACTCCTAAGGAATGACGCAAACGTAAAGAATAGGGAACAAGAATCTGTTCAGGTAAGGCAGAACACTACACGTGGTTTCACATGACCTTGCTTGAGTTTATTGCACAGGGAGGCTGGAGAGAAAGGTACCAGCAGCAGTGGGCCTGGCAAAGAGGAGAAATGTTTCTAGGGACAGATGGCCCACAGCTCAGCCCTAGCTCCATAATGCAAAAGAGATGATCAGAAATACACACTCAGCAAGAGGCATCTGCCACGTGCGTCCTGCCTCATACAGCTGCCATAGCTTTGACCAGGAAAACACACATCTTATCCCACTTTCCAAACAGACTCTCCTAAGATGTGGTGTGGGTCACAGGGAGGCCTGGGGCAGCAAGCAGTGAGAACAAGTGCAACCAGGTTAGCGCCACTCCCCTCTCGCGTGGTGGGGTCAGAGGAGGGAGTGGCTCCCAGAAGAGTAATGGCAGCAGGCTTCGCTTGAGTCCCATTCCTCCCAGGCCTGGAGCAGTGGGAGGTTAGCGGCAGCAGATTACAGTAGATTTAGGTGAGACCCACCCCAAAGTCCAGCGCTCCTTAGTTCTGCCTCTCTTCCCCCCTCATCTTGCAGGCCCCTCTCAAAATCCCAGCCTCTTCAAGATCCTAATGAAAAGACCAATAATGAGGAGGAAAGGTAAACTTTTATTTGGAAAAAGTTGCCCCAGTTCTGCAGACTGCAGAGTGCAGCTTAAATGACCATTTAAAACTGTTTCATTTCTAAAACAGAAACATACAACAAGGAAAAATCAAAATCAGTCTGGCTCCTGCCATCTTTGGCTGTTTTTCACCCTGCATTTGTAGCAGAAGACATCAGTGGTGTCCCCTCGCCTTAGGGACCAACAGAACACTGTCTTGAGGCCATCTCAGGAGGTGCCCAAGGACAGAGAGAGACAGGCAAAGTGAACAGCGGAGTATGGTCTGACAGGCCTGGGGCTCAGACAGGCACATGCCAGGACCCAGGAAACAAAGCTAAAAAATATGCACACATAGAAAAAAGAAATCCCCCAAAACCTAGGCATGGAAAGCTTATAACCAGGAATGCACAATTCAAGTTGGGTCTTTGGCTTTCAAAAAAAAGGAAAGACTATTAAATTCTAGCCCACCGTCCTTAATTTCAGCCTCCTGGCCACTCCCTTCAGTCTCCTCTGAGGGCTGAATCGGGGAACAGCAAGGCAAGCTGACAAGGGCCAGCAGCTACTCTGACTTACGGGAGACGAGGGGAAGTGCTGGCCCAGGAGCAGCCCAGGCCACCTCCCAGCAATGGAAGAATAAGGCATGCGGGCGACATGGTATGGGCTAGGGAGTCCGAGTGGGCCAGGGTACCGTGCTAGGGGAGGGAGAACAGAGGCAACCACCAAGACCTTGTTGGTTACCAGTGAATCCTCAAGCACTGCCACCCTCAGTTCTTACCCTAGTTTTACCCAAAACCACCATTTTGCTGGGACAGTGTGGCATGAGCTAAATAGCAAGATTTTCTACAGAGAACATGGAAGGGATGGGAAGAGGGAGGGAAGTGGCAAAAGTAAAAAGCGGGAAGAGGGAAGAACAGAGAATTGCTTCTTAGGGTGCACAGGAAAGACAGCAAGCCCCTTAGTGTCCTACTGAGTCCCACCTGAGGCCGCTGCAGAGCCTATCTGCTCTCCCCACAGGACTCAACCTTACTCAGTGCCACAGCACCCAGTGAGACAAGTTTCCTAAAGGTTCTTTCTCTCATTCACCATAGTCCCCGCCCACCGCATCTGCCACAAGGCTCCCAACTTCTGCCTCCCTCAGGGAAACCTGGGGAAAAGGATGAGCCAGGACTGTGGGGAGCTCTGGGGTAGAGGCAAGAGCCCACTGAGCAGGTAGTGCACACCCCTCATCCAGTCTCCAGGCTGCGAGACCATTAGTTCCCAGAACCCAAACAACAAGTATGCCCTGGCTGGTAGGATGAATGACTGGTGGAACACAAAGGATAAAGGAAAAGAAGGGCCCCTGCCCTGCCGCCACCTGGCAACATACGGCCTTAGGGCCATGCTCTTAACCTCCCCTAGGCCCACAGCCTGTGTGGAAATTGGCGGGCGGCCCCACCCCAAGAGGATGCACATCTTATGTGCACGCCTGGCAAAAGGGCTGGGCCCAGAGGTCATGAAGACAGGCGGAAGGTTGGGTCAGAAGGTACCCCCAAGAAACAGCCTGAAAGCAAATAACTAGTAAGATCAAAAGCTCCCAAACCCTGGTAATTAAAAGTTAAAGGAGAGCACTGCGTACATGAAGGGAAGAGGGAACCCCTGCTTTTGCCTCTCCCAGGGCCACTGAGTATGTGGCACAGGATCAGGGAGTGGCTGGGGCAGGGCAGGGACCAGAAGGAAGACGTGGACAGGCCGGAGGGAATGAGAAGAGGGATATGAGTTTCCACAGCACAGGGCATTTCCACAGTCACTGATCCAATGAGCTCTTCCAGAAGAGGAGCTCTCTTCCCTGGGCTGTCACGGGGCGGTGACCTCCATGCTGAAGCTGGCTAGCAGGCAGAGATGGTCTGAAGAGCAGAAGGGGTTAGGCAAGCCATTGGCAGCCCAGAGAATCTCTTCAGAGAGGAGAGAGAGGCGGCCCAGCAGTTTGAGAGTTCCATCTTGAACCAGCCTGTCATCTGGGGAACAAAGCAGAAGCCAAGGGGCAGAAAAGCCCCAGCCACACCACCCAGTGGCAGAGCTGGCCCTCTGGGAACCACACCTTCTGTACCCATGTCCTGTTGGCTACCCCCACCCAGACCACCTTCTCATGCATTTCCTCAAAGACCCACATGGCAATATCAGTGAGTGGTAAACTGCTGTGACTGCTGGTATGAGGCGAGGAAAGAGGAAACAGCATCTCTAACCTTACCAAATCCATGGACTAGCTGCCCCTGATCTAATCCCCTCCTAGTGCTCTATTTTTCCCTCTAAATCAGGGACAGAGATTGACTGCCCCACCCACCTCTCTCAAACGTTTCAAGGGTAAAAAGAGAAGGCTGGCAGGTGGCCTATGGGGAGAACAAGGGGAACCAGACGCAAGTCAGGTCCCAGCAACCCAAGCCACACCACCAAACGCTTCACCTACTATCAGCTAGCCCCAGGAACTAGGAGGTGGCTTCTAGGGTCCACCAAGCTTACCAGTTCTGTTCCCATTCTCACAGGACTCATCTGAGAAAAAGATGTAATCCACTGTCATTCCCAGACCTAAGGGCATTGTGGTGACCTCTGGGCGGCCATGCTGGGGCAGGAAATGGGTATATACTGATGTCAGGTGGAGGCAGTGCTGGATGGTGCCTATGGTCCTACAGGGTTGGAGGGGAAGATATCAATCAACAAAAATCATTACATTTCCCCCTATAAAATCATTACATTTCTGAGTTTTATTAAGTTTTTTATGGGATGCCCCCAAAAGACTCAATCTCAGCCAATTTTTTCCATGCTGACAAGAGACTGGCAGTCTTAGCTAAAATCAGACTAGCGAGACCCTTAACTTGCCCATGCTCATTTTCCACTTCCACCCGGTAGAGTAGACCCACTGTTCCCAACTATGGACCAGCCAGCTTGCTGCAAAGTTGTGCCTTCCCACACCCCCTCAAAGAAGAAGTAAATGGGCTTTCTGTCTGCAAGAACATTAGTGAGTCACCTTGGGCTTCTGTACACCTGTATGGTCCTTATAAACTTACGTTATAAAAACTCTCCTCAAATCAGCCTCAGGACAACCAAGGAGAATCTCTCTCACACCTAGACAGGGGCTAAACTGAAGACTGAAGAGAACTGGAGAGGTTTACCTGGGGAAGACAGGCTCAAGCTCAAATGTATCTTCCTCAACGACAGACTCAGACCAACCAGCAGGTCGTTCTACAGAAGATAGGAGAAAAAAAGCTTTGATCATCCACAGACAGAAAAACAGCATCAGAACCTCTCACCTTGAAACTTTCTCAGATCCTTGACTAGATTGGTCCACAAGGACCTACAAGGGGAAGAGAAAAAGTGATGAGCAGAAGAAAACAACGAGCCGCCAAGGTCAAGAACGTTAAGCCTTGAGCTGGGCAAGATTGCCACACAAGTTCAAGGCCAGCCTGAGATACACAGTGACTCCTAAGCTAGCCTAGAATACATAGCAGGATCCTACCTTTAAAAGAAAAAAGCCTCAGACCTCTAATATAAACATGATCTTCACTGGATCAGCACCTTTTTAAAAGTTTTTTTTAAAGAATACAGCTAAATAATACAAAAATTAAAATGTGTAGGGGGGTATCAGTGAAGTTTCCCTCCCACTAACCCGTAGCTTGCCGTTCAGTTCCTCTCTCCAGAGGTAACTGATGTTACCAAATTCTTGGTGTATTCTATCACATGCCATCTAGTGTGTGCATGGGTGTATACAGTGTAATAAAAAGTGTTTTAATGTAAAATGTTTATTGTACTAAAAAAATGTTGCAACTTACCCTCCTCACAATATTCCCACTCGTACCCCACCCTTCTCACCACGTCATGACGCAGCCCTGGAAGCCCTCCTCCTCCACGGGTGTCTCTGACTGCCCTGCCGCGGCTGCCCTAGTGTGCTGAGTCAGTTCAGCATGTTCACCTTCCGCAGTCATTGTGACTTTGGGGAAGAGCCAGAAGCAGCACAGTGCCAGAACTAGTGCACGAGGTAGATGAGAACAAACCATAATATTTTTACAGGCCTTCCTTCCCTTTGGGCAGCACTTGCTAGCAGCAGTCACTGAACTCTTTATCACACCTCATAAAGACATCAGAGAAGACTTCCAGGACTGCTCCACACAGTGGCAAACATGATGGGATAAGTGTGCTCAAAGTGAGGAACAGGAGCCGGGCATGGTGGCGCACACCTGTAATCCCAGCACTCGGGAGGCTGTGGCAGGAAGATCATTATAGATTCGAGACCAGCCTGGGCTACAAAGTGAGCTCAAGGCCAGCCTGAACTGCATAGCAAGACCCTGTCTCAAAAAGACAAAAAAAAAAGTGCAGAAGAGTATTCTGAAGGGGATTAATGTCAATGTGTTTTTTATTGAATACTTTTTAAAAATTTAAACATTCACCATATTTTTAGTCATTCTTTGTAGTATATCTGCAGATATATATGTATATAGGTGTATATATATATGTATACCATATACACATACCTAAAGAAAAAGGAAGTTAAAATTACCAACACGAAGAAAGAAAGAAGTTTCATTACTACAGATCCTATTGACATTAACAGAATAACAAAGAGAAACCCTTAGCTAGACTAACAAAAGAAAAAACGCTCAAATTACTGTAATCAGGAATGAAAGAGGAGCTATAACTACCAACCATACATCAGGAGAACAGACTATAAGCAAACACTATAAACAACTGTATGGTAAATTAGATCACTTAGGTAAAATGGACAAACTCTTAGAGAGACACAAATTACATAAACTGATTCAAGAAGAAATACAAAATCTGATTAGGGTGAGTCCCAGCACACTGGAAGACTGAAGCAGGAAGATCTTCAGTATAAGCCCAGCCTTGGAAACTAGCAACCTGACAGAACCGTGTCTCAAAATATAAGATAAAAATGAGCTAGAGATATGGCTCAGTGCAGAGAATCTGGGTTCAAGCCCCAGTGGAGATGGAGAGGCTGCAAACAAAAATCCAGGCTCAGATGGCTTCATTGAAAAACTCTACCAAACATTTAAAGAATCTTTCACAAACACTTTCAGAATCTAAGGGGAGACATTTCCTAAATCATCCTATGAGGTCAATATTACTTTCACACCAAAACTGGATAAATACATCACAAAGAAAACTGTAAGTCAGTATCCTTTATGAATGTGGATACAGAATTCCTCAATAAAATAATAGCAAGTTAAGAAAATACAAAAATGATTATATACTGTGACCACAACATAAGACATCCCAGGAATGTAAGATTTTAATACATCAAATTAAGTGAATATTTAAGGACAAAAATCATAGGATTATCTCAGCAGACACAGAGAAGACCTTTGACAAAACCCAACACCTGCTGATGATTAAAAACCACTCAAAAAACTAAGAGTATAAAATAACATCTTCAATTTTATAATGAAGAGAATTAACAAAAAGTCTACACCTAATACCATAATGGTGAAAGACAGAAGCTTTACCCCTAAGATCAGAAATAAGACAAGGATGTTACCACTTCTGGTCAATACGATAACAAAAGTTCTAGTTCAGTAATTATGGAAAAAGAAACAAAAGGCATCCAGACTGAAATAAAATAATACTATTTCTAATTGCAAGATGACCTGATCTTATATGTAGAAAGTCCTAAGAAGTCCAGTAAAAACTTTTAGGATAAATCAGTACAGCAAGATTTTGTGTAGTATGCAAAATCAATATTAAAAAATCCTATCTCTATACACTAGTAATGAACAATCCAAAAAAGAAATTAAGAGAATGATTCCATTTATAACAGTATCAAAAAGAAAAATACAAATAATTATAAATACAAATATATTAAAATAAATTTAACAAAAATCATGTTAATACTAGCACATTGAAAATTATAAAACATGATAAGAACTGAAGAAGATCTAAATAAAGGAAAAGATATCCTATGTTCACTGATCATACGGCAAGACTATTAAAATGGTACTACCTCCCAAATTCAAGATTTACAGATACCTACTAAATCCAGATTAGTTTTCAGGAAACTTGAAAGCTGACACACAATTCCTATGTAAATTCAAAGGGCCAATAACAGTCAAAATAACCTCAAAATATAATAAAGAGGATCTAACCTTTCCTAGTTTGAAAAACTGTAGTTTTCTTAATAGTGTTTTTCAAACACTATAGTTTTTAACCCGTAGTGTATAAGGATGGACATAAAGATGAATGGAACAGAGACCCTGTCTACGGCCGCACCGCCCTGGACGCGCCCGGTCTCGTCTGATCCCGGAAGCTAAGTAGGGTCGGGCCTGGTTCGTACTTGGATGGAAGAGACCCTTACGTCTATGGGAAAGTGACTGCTAATGGGTCTAGGGCTTCTTCTGTCAGTGAAGAAAATGTCTAAACTTAGATTATGGTGATGTTTACACAATTCTGAGTATGATAAAAGCCACCAAACTTTAAATGATTGTATTTTATAATACGTGTGCTTCATTTCAATAAAATAAAAAAGAGAAAAATATTATGGAGGACAATTTGATAATTTAGATAAAATATTCCTTTCTATACCTTACATTTGCCCTGTAAATTTCTGTATTTTTTTTGTTGCTATTGCAAGTAGGTTTATTATTGCTTAACAAATCAAAACTTTTATATATGAATATAGTACTACTACTGATTTCTACATATTAACTCTGTACCTAGCTAGTTTCCTGAATTATCTTAGTACTAACACTGTTTTTAGTTGGCTCTCTTAGATCACCAGGTAAATAAAAATATCATCAGAAACGAATAAGCTACCCTTTATAGTTTTATACTTCTATTTTCTTTAAGGATTTTTTTTTAAAGACAGTCTCAATCTGTTGCCCAGGTTGGTATCCTGTGCTCAAATGATTCTCTAATGCCAATCTCTCAAGTAGCCAGAACTATAGGAACAGGTTACCATGCCCAGCTACACCTCTTTTATTTTTATATTTCTATTTTCTACTTCTAATTCTGTTGGTTGATATCTCCAAAGACATGATAGTTGATGTCCTCGTCACGTTCCTAACTTAAACAGGAATTCTACTAGAGCTTCTTTCTTTAAGATGCTGATTTTTGGAGCAGAGATAAATATATCAACAATGTAAAAAATTACTGTTTCTTTTTTTTGTACTGGAAATTGAACTCAGGACCTTGTGCTTACCAGGTAGACACTGTGCCACTGAGCCATATTCCTTCCTAGCTGTTCACTATTTCTTTAATGTGGGGTCCTTTTAAAAGAATCTATAATAGCAACTTTTAACAATTATTTTATATAATTCTATAAAATTGTCCAGAATTTTCTACAAAAACTTTTAACTATATCCCATAAATATATAGTATTTTAATTATTATTTGTTAGATATTCTACAGTTTCATTTTAATTTTCCTCTTTGACCCTAAATTAAATGTCTGGATGATAGTGTTTTCTTAGGTGCTTCTAATTTCTATTCTTACTACATCTGGCTCTATTGTCTAACATAGGGTCAATTCTGAAGAACTTCCCAATGACCTATTTTTAAAATGTCTCCTCTTCTTTCAATGTTCAGCCTCATATGTAGCAAGCAGAGTCGCCATACATTACTTAGGTCTTCTATATGCACAGTTGTCTTTTATCTATTTGATATGCTGCAGACTGAGAAAGAGGACTGAAGTCCTTTGCTATCATTTACCTTTCATAACTCTTTGTGTAGCTCGTAGTTTCCCTCTGTGATTGTAGATGGTGATCTTATTTGGACCACCAATATTAGTAACATTAATATCTTCATTTTGAGTTCCGTCCATTACAGCTGCATCCTTCCTAGAATCCAGAACTGTGAAAACCATAGGAGCCAGCAGGATCTTAAAAGATGGTTCCTCTCAACACCAGGTTCTGTTCATGCACGCAGCACTGCATACAAACAGCGCTGTTCTGACCATTACACCTCCACCTGTCTCTCCAGGTCTCAGGAGGTACAGGTATGACATCTCCGGGGTCCATTCAGCACTGGTAGCAACCAAACAAGCAGGTTCTTCTGCAAGTTCTTGACTGGGAAGAGGATCCTATGCAATATCGTATGTGGGCCAGTGGCAAAGCCGGATTCAGCTTTGAAAGCTAACCATATAACATTTTCTTTGTGACCTTCTGGACAGTTTGCTAACTAGTGATTTATAAAAATCATCCAGTAACAATTTTTGCATTAAATGCATTAAAATGGATGCAGGGTTTGCTTCTATTAAAAGATCCATAGTCCCAAGAGTCAGTGTAAACATGCAAGCGCTCATGAGAAAGAAAACAGTGACTCCTTTTAGTGTCTGCTAGCTTTGGTGTGAATGTCTGTATTCTCCACAAACTCCTATGCCGAAATCCTAATGCCCAAAAGTGATGGTATGAAGAGATGCCACCTGTGGGAGGTGATTAGGTCAAGAGCATGAGGCCTTCTTGAATGAGACTAGGAGCCTTATAAAAGATGCCCAAAAGAATGTTAAACTTGCCCATTCTACCACTGCTTCTACGCTGTTCCAGGAAAAGCACCCTACCCCCTCCCCTGCTCTGGCTAATAAAATGGTGGCTAGCTGGAGATTCCAGGCTTTTTGCTCTTAAGAGAGCAACTGATCATCCCAGATCCCTGCTATGCACCTTTATGGGGGCAGGTGCCCACGAGAGACTCTTTATCCCTTCCAACACATCAAGACCCAGTGAGAAGATGCCACCCATGAACTGGGAAGCACGCCCTCACCAGACACTTCTGCCAGTGCTGTGATCTTGGACTTCCTAGCCTCCAAAACTGTGAGAAATACATTTTTGTTGTTTAAATACCACCCAGTTTATGATATTTCATTACAACAGCCTAAATGAACTAAGGAAGGGTTTTAAAGAGCTATATTAGGAAAAAAATTATTAATAACTGAAAATATTAACAAGAAAGGGACTTAATCTAAATACCCTACTTATGAATTGCTTTGTCAAAAGGGAGCTGAGAAGTGTGAGAACATATTTTTTATATTATACAGTAAGGATGATGTAGGAGGCTCCAGCACAATGCAGCATTAGGGGCTGAGGATACAGCTCGGTGGCAGGCTTCCTGCCTAAAAAGTGCAAAGTCCTGAGTTTGATTCCTGGTACTAAAAAAACCACAATGCAGCATTAGTGTAGGGGAAAATGAACCATCACTACCAAGTACTGCATCTCCCACTGCACTCAGAGGCTCCCTATTAAAGCGAGTGTCACAGTCAAGTTGTTATTAGTTTGGGTAACTCTGGTATTGAACCGGAAACGGTATTTGTTAGCATATCTAAGTGGACCCTCTACGGCAAAAGAATCCCCAACAGTACTGCTCTGCCCTCCTCGTACTGCACCTAAATCTTTCCACGCCTAAAAAATGATGACAGGTTTCAAAGTTTTAAGTTTTTAAAAGAGATTCATCAGTGGCCTGTTTGTCCTTGTATAGAACAAATGAAAGGGTGCGTTCACAACATGTGGTCATTCGCCCAAATTTAATCACGACTGTGAAAACACTACTGTCATTTTGCCCTGTTACTCAACTGGGTATCCCCTCCCCATACAACATTTGTTTTCTATGTACAAAGTGATTGTCAGTATGTAGTTAAATTGTCCTTGGTTTAATTTTGTTTATTAATAAGTTTAAATGCGTCATTCAAGTAAAGCATTGCTTTTTTTCATTAACTTATTCTTAATATAAAATTTTCTATATGGGATTCTGTAATTGTTTAGCTTTAGGATTTTGTAACTTAAAACACTGCACTAAGGTCAGGTGTGGTGGTGCACTCTTGTAATGCCAGCACTTGTGAAACTGAGACAGGAGGATCTCTGTGAGTTAGAGACCACCCTGGGCTACAAAGTGAGTCCAACACCAGACTGAACTGCATAGTGAGACCTGGGAAAAAAAAACAAAAACACTACACCACTGCTCTCCTGGCTGAGTCTGACTGCTATTTGCCTCAGTTCCTGGCACATGCTAGTAGCTCAATACATGGCCGCAATTATTATTACTGCTCATGGAACAGCTATGATAATACTGAAGCTATGCAGTTAAAAAAATTAGCCACTGGAATGTTCAGTGCTCTATGCACAATATCAATTGAAATTAAATCTCTGTAAGACAAACAAATTCACCACTTACCAACAGGCCTATTATTATTATACCCTCGCCATTGTTTGATTGCCTGTACTTATTCCTCTACTAGTGTCTACCAAAAGGGGTGTTGGTTAGGTACAAAATCTTAAGCTATACCTTTTTTCCATGAAGCTTTGGTCTGGCTTCTAACAACATTAAGAAGTCTGAAGCCAACCTGATTATGATTATGCTTTAAAGTAGCAAAGTATTTTAGCTTAACTCCCTAAAGGATTCTTTTGTCTTTGACTTGTAGTGGCTTCACTAGGAACTTGTAGTGTTGATTCCTTCTGTAACATTTTTTACTAAAATTTTTTACTAAAAAAGTATGATATGTCCTCTCAGTTTGAAGGTTCAGATCGTTTCATTTTAGAGAAATCTACAAAAGTACTTCTTGTGTCATTATGTTGGTTTTCTTCTTTGTGAACTCCAAATATGTGCACATTGAACCTCCTTTTACCTTTCATTTTCTCTCTAGTCCTTTTCATGCTCTCCCTTTCTTTTCCATTTTGCTGGTTTTGTTCTGATTTCCTGGCTTCTGTCCCATTTTTAGTAGTATCTGTTCTTCCTGTGCCTCCTAATTATGTCTTCAATCTTCTTTGTGTTTGTTTGCTGTAGCACAGAGGATTGAACCCAGGGAGCGCTAAACACAAGACCTGTTTTTCTTTTTGTTTTTTGGGGGTTTTTTTGGTTTTTGTTTTTTTAGAAAAATAAAAGCACAAAAACATATTAACACACAGACACAAATTAGCATAAAAAATAGTACAATCAAAACTGATCTACAGACAAGGTGACATGGGCTCAACAGTGGTTGTTGCTTTACCTATTGATATCTTCGAAGTGTATATATATATGAACCCAGATACAGACATGCAAAATTGGTCAGATAATTAATCGTCTCAACAACAGGAAAACACAAAAAACAAAAAACCAGAGCCAAAAAAAAAAAAACCACCAATAGTTGCTGCTTTGCATATTGATATCCTCAAAGTGTGTGTTCAGGATAACACATACAGACATACAAGATTGATCAAATTTAAGTGATATCATACAATAGTAGAACCATGTTAGCCCTCCTGCATATATGTATATTCATATATACATACATACATTTTTGTCTCTTTCTTTTCTCCTTTCCCTCGTCCCATCTGTTCTTTGTTTTTGAACAGATTTCTTTCATGTCTCTT
>PVLD010008018.1:0-87177 GCA_004027595.1 Dinomys branickii
GAAGGTAACATTATGTAGGACAGCATCCAGAGCTAATTCCCTTCTATGTTCTCTATAATTCTGTATTTCCTCAGTCGTTTTTGTATTAGCAGAAATGAAGGTAACTTTATATTATACAGCATCCAGTGCAAATTCCCTACTATCTTATCTATAATTTGGTATTTCCTTTATTGTTTTTGTGTTAACTAATGTGAAGATACCTATGTAATACCACATCCAGTTCTAATTCCCTACTATATTCTGTATAACTTTGTATTTTCTGTATTGTTTATGGCTTTTCTGGTTCATATGTCTCCATTCTTTTGTCTTTAAAATAAAATTAAAAAAAAAAAAGAATGAACATGTTCAGTTTTTGAGTATTTAATATGGTGTTAGCTGCTGAGTTGTCATAGATGGCTTTCATAAGATTGAGGTAAAGACCATCTAGTCCAATTTTCTGTAGGGTTTTTATCATGAATGGGTGCTAAATTTTGTCAAATGCCTTTTCTGCACCTATTGAGACAATCATGTAGTTTTGCCCTTAGCTCTGTTAATATGGTGTATTACATTTATTAATTTATGTATGTGGAACCATCCCTTCATCCCTGAATGAGTCAAACTTGGTCATTAATGTATAAACTCCTTGATGATTTGCTTTACTCTGTTTACCAGTATATTATGAAAGATTTTTGCATCTATTTTCATTAGGGAGATAGGCCTGTAGTTGTCTTTTACAGTTGCAGTCTTCTCTGGTTTTGGAATTAGGGTAGTACTTGCTTCTAGGAATGATTTTGGAAGTACTGCCTCCCTTTCAATTTCTTTAGAGAGTTTCAGCGTTAGTGGCATTACTTCTTCTCCAAACTTCTTGTAGAATTCAACAGTGAATCTGTCAGGGCCTGGGCTTTTCTTTCTTGGTAAAGTTTTAATTATATTTTCAATTTAATTGGCTGATATTGGGTTATGTAGAATTTTCTTGATTTAGTTTTGGCAATTCGATTGTGTCTAGGAATCTCCATTTCTTCTGTGTTTTCCATCTTATTAGATAGGTTTTCATTGTAGGTATTGATGAACACCTGGATTTCTGTGAGATCTGTTATGATATCCCCTTTTTCATTCCTAATTGCTTGAATTTGTCTTTTTTGTTTCCTCTTTTTGATGAGGTTGGTGAATGATTGATCAATTTTATTTGTTCTTTCCTAGAACCAACTTTTTGATTCATTAATTCTTTGCATTATATTCCTAGCCCCTATGGCACAAGGCCAGGGATGTAGCTCAGTGGCACAGCACCTGCCTGGCAAGAGCAAGGTCCTGAGTTCAATTCCCTGTACCAAAAAATAAATCTGTTGCATTAATTTATGCTCTTATCTTTATAATTTCCTCCCTCATAGATGTCTTGGGTTTGATTTGCTCTTCCTTTTCTAGCAGTTGGAGGTTAAATATTAGGTTGTTCACTTGAGCTCATTTTGTTTTCCTGATGTGTGAGTTCTTTGCTGTAAATTTCTCTCGTAGGACAGCTCCCATTGCATCCCATAAGTTTCAGTACATTATATTGGCATTATTGTTTAATTGTATATACTGTTTAATTTTATCTTTAATTTCCTCTGTGAACCATTGGTTGCTCAGAAAGGTGTTGCTTAATTTCCATGTGTTTATGTAGCTTTTTATATTTCCTTTCATTGACTTCCAGTTTTGTTGCACTACAGATAGTATGCATGGAGTGATTTCAATTCCTCTACATTTACTTAAACATATTTTGTCAGCTAATATATGGTGTATTTTGGAGAACATCCCATGTGCAGCTGAGAAGAATGTGTATTCTGATGTTGGAATACTCTGTAGACATCTACCACTCGTGTAGACATCAAGTCCATTTGTTCACAGGCTTGGTTTAATTCTAATATTTCTTTGTTGATGTTTTTGTCTAGTTGATCTATATATTTGTGAGAGTGGGGTGTTAAAGTCCCCCACTACAGTCTGTTAATATTTGCTTTATGTAGTTGAATTACCATGTGTTTGGTGCATAAATGATTGTTATCTGTTCCTCTTGGAGTTTTCCCTTAACAAGTATATAATGACCTTTATCTCTTTTGATCAGTTTTTGCTTAAAGTTTGTATTGTTTGCAAATAGAATAGCTACCCTTTCTTTTTCCTGGGTTCCTATGGCATGTTTTCCATCCTTTAGCTTTTAGTCTATGAATTTCCTTTTGGGTTAAACATGTTTCTTGAATGTCACATTTTGTTGGATCTTGCTTTTTGATCCATTCTGCCATTCTGTTTCTTTTGATTGGTGAGTTGAGACCATTTTCATTGATGGTTATTACTGATTTGTATTGGCTTTTCTTTTCCATGTTGTTTTCCTGTTGCTTATTCCATCTTTTTTCTCTGTTTAATTGCTTTCACTGGCTGGTGACTTCTTTCCATTGATGTTCCTATGTTTATGGTCTTTATTATCTCTTTATGTTCTTCAGAGCATCCTATAGAGCTGATTTGGTTGTCATAAATTTCTTCAGTTATTCCTTGTCATAGGAAAATCTTATTTCTCTGTCAATTTTGACAGTTTTGTGAGGTATATCAAATTGGGTTGAAAATTGTTTTTCTTTAATGTTTGAAATACCTCACTCCAAGCTTTCCTTGATTTGATGGTTTGTGCTGAGACGTCTGTTGTGACTCTGATAGGCTTTTCTTTGTACGTGATGTTTCTTTTTTCTAGCTGCTTTTAATATTTGTTCTTGTACTGAATTTCCCAAATCTTGATTATTATATGCCTTGGTATAGATTTATTTTGGCTTGGCTGTTTGGAGTACTATATGTTTCATTTATTTTTATGTCAAGTTCTTTATCCATATTTGGGAAATTTTCTACCATTATTTCTGTGAAGAGGTTTATAATGGCTTTTGAGTTGTCTCCAGCTTTCTCACTGATTCCAATCAATCTTATGTTTTTCTTCTTTGTTTTATCCTGTAGCTGTTGTATTGATTTTGGTCTCATGATTTTTAAGATATCTTTCTTTTCCTGGTCACTAGTTATATTCGTATCTTCTAGGTCTGATGTTCTCTCCTCACTTTCACTCAATCTGCTGTGTATACTTTCAGTCTCCTAGATTTCTGTTTGGATCTGTTTCATTGATTCCATTTCTTGTCTATGTTTGGCATTCATGGTTTGCATCATTTCCTGAACTCCTCTATTTTTTAAATCTATATCCACTTAATGTCCTTTATTTTGATAGTTATTTCTTTTTGCATCTTAAAAATTATTTTTTCTATGGACTCTTCCATTTTTTTTTTTCCACTTCTGCTGCTATCATTTCAGAGAGTTCCAGTTGTTGACTTCTAGTTTCCTCTATCTCTTTTTGCTCTGGACTTGTCCTAAGTAGGCTAAGCATTTGGGATTTCATTTTGGGATTTAATCTTGTCATTTTCCATTTTCTGTTTAATTTTGTTTTCTGTGATCATGCTTGTAGATTTCTTATGTTAGGTAGCCTTATCGCTGGTGTCAAGGATTTCCTAAGAGTTGTCTTTTCCTTTGGCTGTCTTCTAGATGTAGGTGATTCTTCATCTTCATGTCTATCCCAAGAGCCTACCTTCCCAATATAGAAAGTCTGAGGAGTTCCTATCTATTTGACTTAGGGCTCATTCTTTTTGTACTGGACTATGCTGATGGTTATGAACCCTTACAATCACAGTGTGATCATATGGGGGAGACTGCTTATAGCATGTATGACATTCTGGTTAAAGTAGGTTATCCAGCAATAACAATAGACTCAAGTATAGCCTGGCTACTGACAAAGTGTGGCATCTACTGACAAACTGTGGCATCTATAGGAGAAAGATCTACAGAAATACAATATAATCCAACTTATACTAGGAACTAGTATGCCATGATTTTTCACTTACTGGAGTGATTTTTACTGTATTTTGGGGGATTCAGGAGGATAGGGGGTAAGATGAAGAGATAAATGAGGTTAAATATAACAGGAGAAAAGTTGGAGGGCATAGGATGATCATCCAGGTTTTGAATAATTTTAGGACACAGGAAGGATTAGAAGAGAAGGCATAGAAGTTTTAAAGTGAACCAGAAAGAGAAGAGATAATGTTTACTCAGATGACAGTATCATAAAGTTAAGCAAGATAGTTAATGAAAGAGAGGAAAAGCTCAAGTAGAATAAAACAAAAAGAAAGGTTGGCAGTCACATGCTGGCTCATATTGCTAATGTTCCATGGGACATTTTCACACCTCTAGTCCTTCCTGTCCATTGTGTGCACCTTAAACAGGTCCTGCTGTGCCACTGACATTCCTGCAGGTCTTGGGGCCCGGAGTCCCATCAGTGAAGGGAGAGTCGGGTGGATCTCAGGCTTCTCTTGCCAGCTACACGGCCACAGGTTGACAGAGGAAGGAAGGAGCTGAACTCAGACTCTTCTCCCTAGCTGTACCATTCCAGGTCAGTGGAGGAAGCGGTGAAGTGTTATAAGGGTTGCCAAATCCAGATGTAAGCATGGACATTCTGCTTCTTAGGAATGCAGCTGTAATGTTACATCCGTCCGTATAGGGGCTTCCACCCAAATTCATATGACCGACAAGACGAAGATAATGTGTTTCTTTCCCAAAAGGCTGCATCTCAAGTGTTTCACTAAAAACTGACAAGTGGAGACATTTCAAGAGAGAAAATACGAGGCAGAAGATTAGGAAATCAGCCCTTTCCTACAGACTTATTTTATCTCTTGCTAAATCTCCATTCTCCTTGATGTTACTCATGTTTATCTCAGCTTGAGGTCAGGAATTTGGCATTTTCAACCCTTTGGAGAAAACAGATAGCCAGACTTCGAGTCACTTGTAATAATAGTCTACCGGCAGAAAATATTCCTTAACAAAACATATTTTCTCTCCTCTCAACTTTTAAGAAGGCTAATCGTAAATGACTCATATGTCTTTATCAGGATACCAGTGACATGAAAATGTCTTCAACCCCAGTAGCATTTTGACCTTTCTTATATAATTCTTATCTTACAGCTCAGTAGGCCAAAGTTTAAGAAACTCCTTCGTAACTGCATATAAGGAAAGCTAGCTTTCCACCACAAGGCAGAACAAATTTCCTCACTACTTATTCCTTCCTTGCTTTAGCCAGTTTCGCATTTTCACTCCCAATACCTACTTTATTGCTGAATTTTATGTCAGACTAGTTCAGTAAAATTCATATGCCACATTAATAAAGGTAGAGATCGTTTCTGGTTTTGCTTATTGATGCTTACCTTATGGATATGAAAGCATCTAGAAGCAGTATAAACAGCCTTCAGCTGATTTTTTTAATAAGGAATGCTTTTAGGTGGTTTCTTCTTAGCTCTGTTCATCTTTGTATATGGACTATAGCCCCTACATGGCTCCTCTTATAGTAACAAAAAGTATGTGGACTTTATGGTTGCATACCCCAGAGACCTTGAATCTCTAAGATTTTTCCTGGAATTCAATTGGGTATGTGATTGCAGTGTAAGTAGTACTGAGCCAATAACTAGGTCAGATTGATAAAATGAGCTAAGTGATCATGGTTCATCAACATTGCTTAGAACTAAGTTTATCCATTTAAGAGCCACACAGATTCTCAAAATCAGAAATCAAAGGCTGTGGAAAGTTGTAGTGAAACAACAAACGTGGAATACAAGTAAAACCACTGTACTGTTCAAAGGGAAGATGCTAAAGGTATAGTAAAGTGGGAATTATGGAAAGAAAGAAGGCTGTGTAATTGAAATATTTATTGATATACATCAACAGGTAAATGGAAAGGATTATCTTTAGACAAGGAGAAAAATGCACCATATTTCAGTGTGTGTAATCCACTGCACTAGACACTTCCAAAAAGAACTCTGCCTAAAAATAGACATCTCTTGGATTTTAATTTAATTTTGTTGAGATAATTGTAGGGCTGGAGGTACAGTGGGGTAAGTGCTTGCCGCTAAGCACTAAGGCCCTGAGTTCGATCCCCGGTCCCGGAAAAAAAAAAAAAAGAGATAATTGTAGATTCAGATATTGTCTAAAAATGATGCAGAGGGGGCCTGGGGATTCAGTTCAGTGGTGCAGTGCTTGCCTGGCAAGCATCTGGTCCTGAGTTCAATGGCCTCCCCACACAAGTAAGAATGGTGCAGAGAGATGCAGGATACACTTTACCTAGCTTCACTCAATAGTAACCTGTTTTTCTTTTTGTTGGTTTTTTTTTTTGTTTCAGTTTTTAAGACAGGGTCCTACTGTGTAGTTCAGGCTGGCCTTAAGTTCACAGCCATCCTCCTACCTCAGTCTTCTGAGTGCTGGGATCATCACTGATAGTGATTTTTTAAAAAAACTATAATAGAATACAGCAACCAGGATACTGGCATGGGTATAATCACCAATTCTTTTTTTTGAAACAAATTTGAAGATAATGGAATTGATAAAGGTAAAAGCATTAATTGCTTGAATTGACAAGTTTTTGTCCGTATTTATTGCTTTTGAGGAAAAATAGTCATTTTCAGATAATGAAATATAAGAGGAAGTATTTGAGAGAGAGGATTATAGTGAATTAGGTTGGCAACCACAGCTCCATGTGTTATTTTATATGTAGAAAAAAGGTAGAACGTTTAATAAGGGAATTAACTTTCCCAGAATGTTCTTTTTTTTTTTTTTTGTCTTTTTCAGACAGGGTGTTGCTATGCCATTCAGGCTGGACTTGAGCTCACTTTGTAGCTCAGGCTGGTCTTGAACTCACAACAATCCTCCTGCCTCAGCCTCCTGAGTGCTGGGATTACTGGCACACACTACCATGCCCGGCTCCAAAACTTTATTAAATCTTAAAATTTGAGTAAACTGGTCACTCTCCCTATCAGGATAGCTCACTGAGACTATTATTTAATCATGCTTATTTTAATAACACCAATATCACCTGGTGTTTTCAAGCTCTTTAAGACATGGGTTGCTGCCTCCAATCCCACACCACAGCATTACTGTGATTTCCAAGAAGCCTTGACATAGTGGCTCTAAGCAGTAGTTTCATTGAATTCATAGTATTGTTCTGCTTTTCCAAGACCTATTTGGCATAGTCTTGAGCCAAAGGTGACCATCAGATTTTTCCTGTATTTCTTCTTTAAAATCATTTAGGGGTATAGTAGGTTTAACAGAAGATGGAGAAAACATACAAGAGGTTTTACATTGAAGCAAAGTATCCATCAAACTAAAGATTGCATCAATATTATTTAAAATCCCTTGGTGAACCTGATAGCTGTGACTTTTCCCCATGAACATCTCAGCAACGAGAGAAAAGTAACCAAGCCACCTGGCTATGCCACTTCTGGGTATTTTGTCAGAAGAGTTAAAACATCACACCACAGAGATACATGTGCACCCACGTTTATAGCAGCACAATTTGTAATAGCTAAATCTTGGAAACAACCCAAATGCCCATCAACTGAGGAATGGATAAAAATTCATAAAAAATCTATTTTAATGGATAAAAAAGATTTTTTAACATAATGTAGTATTACTCAGCTATAAAGAAGGTAAACTGGAGGCTTTGATAGGTAAATGGATGCAGCTCAAGACCATGCTCATAAATAAACTAGAGCCATATGTGTAAACACTACATTGTCTTTCTAGTCTGAGAAACTGAAACAGTAACTAAGATTCAAAATGTATAATAGATATTGTGAATTGTGAACAAACTATTCAAAAGAAAAGACAAACTGGAAAAGGGAAAGGAAGAAAGTGAAAAAGAAAAAAATACATCTATACACAGGATATTTAAGATAGTTGTACTGCTTTTTTCTCTTAGTTGATTGAAAAGAAATATTTATGCTAGTATTATTTGGACACAACATCATGCCTATATCTTGTACTCTGAATAACTACTATGAAGACAACAATACAGAATGTATTAATTATCATAGTCTCTTAATAACTAGTTTTGAAACTCTGTTTAATTGCTATTTTTATTTTTTTCTCTTTAAAATAAAACAAAAGACATTACCAATGGCTATTAGTTAAAGTCATATTTGAAAAATATGGATAGGGAGCAAATGAGAATGTTTCTCAATTTCTTAAGGGAGCATTATCACCAACAAGACCTAATGAGGCTGAAAAATATAGCTTATAGATGTTCAATCTATGATCCATCTCAGGACCTGAAATTCATACTGTTACAAGGTTGCTTACTTAAAGATAGTCAGCAACCAGATAAGCGAGCTAGAGCACTCTCCATCTCGTATGTTGCAGTGGGGGATGGAAGCAAACATTGAAAGTCCTCGATAGTTGGAGGAACAGTTCTACTTGAGAACTGTTAAATTTAATTCTCTTTTCTCATGCATGAGGTTTCCCTGTGTTCATTATGTTTTCCCTCCACTAATAAATGCTGGATGTTATGAAGTAGATAGCGTATAAATTAGCTATAAGCACCTGAACCATTCATTCTTGTAGAAGACTGCACCTGACACGGTGACTCTGGCCCTTGTGCTAGATTTAATAACATGAAGGATTCTGAGTTTATTTGATTTGGTGGAGAGAGCAAGAGAAAGGGTGTTTCCTATAGGTACAATCACTTTTGAAAATATATCTATGGGAGGAGATACGTTTGTATAATGGATGTTATAGGCAAAGATATGGACTACAGTGGAACCGCATTTTGGTGGTTTCCTCACCGTCTATCGCCTGTTTTTCTTTCACCTCAGCAGCAGTCTCTAACTGGGGAAACTATAAGTTCCCGAAGGAAGTCTATCCACCACTGACTCTAGTGAGGACCTCTCATTAGAAGAGCCACAATTCTAAACATTTGCTTGCTTCTAGATCATTTTAAAGAGTCAATAAATTCTTTGTCATGTAAGCATCTCAAGTTATATTTCATAAATCTTATATAAAATTTAAACATATAATACTCCAATCTCCTCTTTGTTTTCTTTTTCTTTCTTTGTTTCTTTCTCTCTCTCTTTCTTTGTTTTTTCTCTCTCCCTCTCTCTCTGTCTGTCTGTCTCTCTGTCTGTTTGTCTCTCTCTCTCTTTATGAGACCAGGTTTCACTATTTAGTTTAGGTTGGCCTCATTGAACTCACTTTGTAGCCCAGGCTGGCCTCAAACTCACAGTGAGTCTTCTTCCTCAGCCTCCCAAATGCTGTGATTACAGGCGTGAGCCACTACAGCTGGTTCCAATCTCTTTCTGAGAAAAGAAAATCTCCCTCAAATTTTATATCCTTTTAGAGAGAATTTTCTCATTTTTTTTCAAAACTACAGTACCTCAAATGGTAATGCTTGCTTGATCTCTGTAGCTCTCCCATTCACCCTACAGCACACTATTTTCTGCTCTCTGTCTTCATCACTGGATAGACATGGCTATTGACAACGATACACATGGCTCGATAATAGTCCAATCAGTGTACGTATTTCAGTTCTTTACTTACTCGGTCACAATTAGTCACAATTGACACAAACTTCCTCTTCCTTTTATTTTTCTTGGCCTCCTTGCAGATATTGTTTCATTACTTTTTATACAATCTTCAAAAGTTGCTGTGTAATCTCTTCACACCTTTTCTTCTTCTACCAGTTCAATCTTAATTCACAGAGTGTAAATGATGCTATTTTCCTTTTCCATTGATATTAAATGAGCTAAGCCTTACTATACAGCTCTTCAGGGCCATCAGTAGAATGCCTCTTCCTTTCAGTCTGTTTGCTTCTAGTAGAAAATCTTATTTCTGTGACTTGAATCTTTATTGTAATCTCTGATAATTTGGGCTTGTTATTGTTATAAAGTGTTTGCTTTATCTGAATCTCCATTTTCCACTGATTTTCTCTGCTGCTTCCATTGTCTTTTTAAGTACAGAATATAACTTTTTCTTTGCCTCCTCCAATTCTAAGTCAAAGAAAGGAGAGCAGAGTTGACAACACATTTATTTTTTTTCTTACTCCCTCGTCTCTATCTATGAGAGATATCTGCTTAGGGGCGACAGTTATGTGTGAGAAAGCAAGAGAAACATGGAACAGTGACTGCATGACTATACAGAAATTATTATGTCAGCACCATCCCTGTCATTAGCTGGAAAAATTGGTTTGATATAAGCCTATAAGTTAAAAAATAACACTAAAACTTGTATAATACCTAATAGAGTCCAGTTTTGTGTCCAACAGATCCTTATTAGGTGGGTAGTTTAAGACTACTTGTTTAATTAGGAGGGTACATTAAGACTTCTTTTTTATTTTAAAAAGAAAAGAAAGCAAATTAACAACCAATACAAAAACAAAACAACACAAAACAATACAAATGATACAGAATTTCAAATCAAGGTGATAGGAAGTTAATAGTAGTTGTTGCATTACAAACTGTTATTATATCTTTGAAGACTACTTCTTTAGAACCCATAAACTCAGAATGGTTATGCAGGGAAAGTAGAAAACCCCTGCTTTTGTGATCTATGTGGTGGTGTGTTAGTCAAAAGCAAGCCTTGGACTGTTAACTGGGGATATTTCCTTTGGCAGAATTGCTGAAATACAGTGAAATTTTTGATTAATTAAACCTTAAAGAAAGAGTTTACGGAAAAGAATGCCAGATCTGAATATTGGGTTAGAAACTGGAGGTACATAATAATTCTTCCAAATTATTTCTCAGAAGGAAGGAGTTTCCAAGGAGAAGAAAATGATTTTCAAATGGCACAATTTGTCCCAGGAAACAAGATAAGTAATTAAGTCAAGCCAGCTCATCAAGAAAGAAACTGCAGTCCAGAACAGTCAGATTCATTTTCTAGACCTCCTTTCCTAAGCTCATCTTTTAAATTATGGTAGGTCACATCTTACATGATAGTAGTCTCCAGATGTCCATCCTCATCCCACTGCTTTCATGATGTGAACTCTTCCAGAGTGATCTCATTTCCTCTTATGATTTCAGTTCCTGATGACTTCAATTCTCTATCTTTATCTTTGACATTTCCCACAGATTAATCCATCTGTCTACTCTATTGCTCTCATAACATATTTTAAAATCTCTAACTCAACTTTTATGAAATAGTAATTATTCCTACCACCACAGACTTCATCCACCCCAACTATCTGTTCATCTGTATTATTATTATTATTATTAACTACTATTTTTAATCAGATTTGTGTTGTATTTCCAAGTACTAGCAAGTACTTCACTCACACAGGCAAACTATCATCATCTATGACTTCTCTTTATCTCGATAGTTAAAAAATTCTGATAAATTTAAGCTTCTATTTTAAACCCTTCCTCTTTATATTTTGCTTCCCTTGTTTCAATTCAATCCACTACTTTTTCCTTAAATCCTAAATTATTATGACAACCTCTTTACTGACCTGTGTCAGTCTGAATTTGCATTATAAGCCATGAAACCTAATCTTGGCAAGCTAAAGCAGAAGATAATCTTCCACAAAGGCTTGGAAATACTTGCAAGAACAACCAGATAGTTGGAGAACCAGAAATTTGGCAGAGCCAGTGAAGTCTATTCCTCTGTGGGCACAGCCAAGGTGAGGGATCGAAAACAGCCTGTTCCTGATGCTTCTACCAGCACTGGCATGGCTGAAATGTATAACATTCCTACTTGAGGATACTCCATCTCTGGGACAGTGCTATTTCTAAGTGCTGCAGTTTTCACATTATTTTCTCCATAGAAAAAGTTCTGAGTGTGAATGTCAGATTGATCAAGGGTAAATGATATACTGGTGCTTTAGAATGGGAATGGGGAAAAAGAAATTTGTTCTTCAGTTATTGAGGTGGAAGTAGAGTTTGCTTTTATGTAGCTTCACACAACAGGCCATTACTGTTAAACTGGAAATACTAAAAAGCCTGAGTAAGAACTGCAGCAATAATAAAGAGAAGTGCACACTGGACGGCCTGCTCCAGGCATTTGCTCTCGATCAAACTTCTTCATGGAAAACAGGAAGGGTGCTAACTACAAAGCTGTTCTGTACGCACATGCAAGAAATTATGGCCTCTAGAATGGGGGTTGTAAGAGAGTTTGGAGAAAAGGCACATCTATGAGGGAGAGAGAGAGGAAGGAGAAACAATACGCAATTCATAGATGTGCAGGATGAGAGAGAGAAATTAGTGTTGATATTTCTTTTGTTTTCCTTTATCTTTTCGATATTGGTGAACTGCGCTCAGAGCCTTATCCATTCTAGGCCAGCACTCCACCACTGAGCCTCACCTCCAGACTCTTCACTTGATTTGGATGCAAGGTCTCGCTAATTTGCCTAGGATGACCTTGAAATTGCAATCCTTTTTCCTCAGCCTTCACTGGATTTTTACAAGCCTGGATTTTGGGTGTGGATATTTCTTTTGGAAATAATCAGAAGATTCTGAAGAATCTAAAAATCTTTTAATTGTGGACATGTTTAATTTCTTCCCTTATAAAAACATCAGTAACGATTTTGTATATGTAGGTGGTTATGTGAGTTTGGGATTTGGAGGAGAGAACAAAACTAGAGATGGTGTACTTTGTCACAATGGAGAGACACCATCATATAGTTGGTTGGTAGAGTGATAGGAGCAAAGTGAGAATGCCCATCTTCAATAACGCTCATGGAAATAACTGTTCGCCCACCACCCCTTCTGTGGCAGTCATCCAGAGACATTTTTACAATATCACTTAGTTCATTGATCCCCCCAAACTGTCTGTGATCTCAATATATGTGTTAGCCAGTTGACAAAATACCTGAGAAAAATCAACTTAAAGGAGGGAAATGGTTTTCTTCAGCACAGTTTCAGAGATTTCGATCCATGATTACCAGGCTCCATTGCCTTTGCATGGTGCTGGATCAGTGCAGGAGTGTACAGCGGTAGAGGCTGCTCACATCACGACTGTGGGGAGCAAACAGGAGAGAAAGGAAGAAGCTGAGGTCCTCAAATCTCCTTCAAATTCATGTTTCCAATGACTTAACTGCTTTCCACTATGCCCCAACTTGTTTTTCAATACTGGGAATTGAATTCAGGGATTCTCACTGAGCTACATCCCAACTCCCACTGCCTCCACTCTTTAATTTTTTTTTTTTCTGGTTTAAAGTTGCATCAGCTTTCCAGAATGGTAGAATTATATGCATGGACCCCCATGCCTGGCTGGCTCTAACTTTAAGGTCTAATCAACTCCCAAGAGCACCACAGGCTAGCAGTCAAGCCTTTGGCTTGTAGGCTTTTGGTGGGACATTTAAGATCCAAACAGTAAGAATAGGCTTCTTTTTAAAAACTAAGATCTAAGTTTCTGTGGTTATTTATTTTTATTAGTACATATTTAGAGTACATAATGATATCTTCCTCATAACACACTCTTTTTCATTTCCTTTGTCTTCCCTCCCTTCCTTTACTGAGTGTATTTATACTATATTGAACCCTCAAATCCTTGACCTCTTCCCCCCACATCAGCCATACACTTTCTGTTGTCAGACTCTGAATTGAGCTTTTTTGATCATGACCTTTTAGCTGAGAGAAATCAATAAAGTTTTCATAGGCCACATTTATTTTTGATGTTATTTAATAGTACATATCAGTATGCTGTTACACATTGATCAGATCTGATTGTATGCAGAATTCACAATTATTCAAATTTTCAGAGGGCAAAAAAGTTGATAAGAAACAGAATAGCAAGTTACTTAAAATATCTAAATTAGTTAAATAATCTCATCGTACTAATTTGAATTTCTTAGTTAATTAAAGAAGTAGTCTTAGTTAATTAATTTGAATTTCTTAGTTAATTAAAGATGAGACAGGACAGGGATGACATATTTGAGTAAGCAAGGAGTAGGATCCAGGATTCAGATATATTGTCTGTTTCCTGCGTGATCAGTTTTTTTTTTTTTAATGATGTAATATCCCAGAAACTGTGGAGAATCTGGGAAGATTTTATTTAAATTTTTTTTTGATTTGTACATTTTATATATACATAATGGTCACATTCATCATAAGGAATTTGGACCTGTACAAATTCCTTTTAACTGAGAGAAATCAATAAAGTTTTCATAGGCCACATTGTTCTTTTGTTTTCAGTCCCATCCCTTCCATTCAACCCCTCGTCTCCTCCTTATTTACAAAAGCTTTGTTTCCTTTTTTTCCTTCTTTTCTGATTTTATTCTCCTGTCTTTTCCCTGACCCTTTCCCTAGTTCCCCTTCCCATTTGGACATTTTCTTACTATTTCACAATATCTATTATACATTTTGGTCCTTATTTACACTTTCATGTGCAGCTGAGGAGAATGTGTATTCTGATACTCTGGGGTAGAACACTCTGTAGGCATCTATTAAGTCTCTTTCTTCAAAAGTTTTATTTTTAGTTCTAATATTCCATTGTTGATTTTTCTGTCTAGTTGGTCTGTTTATTTGTGACAGTGGGGTACCGAGGGCTCCCATTACAATTGTATTAGTGCTTATTTGATTTTCATGTCTATTAATATTTGTTTCATATTGTTGAGTGTGCTGGTATTTTGTGCATATATGTTAATGGTTGTTATCTCTTCCTCTTGGATTGTACCCTTTATAAGGATGTAGTGACTTTGTCTCTCTTCAGTCTTGGCTTGAAATCTACTTTGTCTACAGATACAACAGCTACTTATGTTTTTTTCCAGGTTCCTATCACATGGAGTATTGTTTTCCAACCTTTGACTTTTAGTCAATGAGTATCATTTTGAATTAAATGTGTTTCTTGTATCCAGAATATTGTTGGATCTTGTTTCTTGTTAAGTTCTGCCAATGTTTCTTTCAATTGTGAATTGAGACTAGTTATGTTGATGGCTATAGCTGATGTGTATTGACTTACCCTTGTCATTGTACTTTCCAGTTTTTCATTCCTCCTCTTTTTTCTGCTGTTTAATTGCTTTGTATAGTAGATTCATTCTGTTGGGGTTCATGGAATTGTACTCATTATCTCTTTGTAGAATGTCCTTTAGAACATTTTGGAGTGCTGCTTTGGTGGTCATGAATTTCTTCAGATGTTCTTTCTCATAGAAGTACCTTATTTTTCCACCAATTTTGAATATAGCTTTGTAGGATACATCAATCTTGGTTGCAGGTTGTTTTAGGGTTTAAAATACTTCATTCCAAGCTCTCTTCAGCTTGAGAATTTGTGTGGAGAAGTCTACTGCGATTCTGATGGGCTTTCTTTTATAGGTGATTTTCCTAGCAGCTTTTTATTTTCTGTTCTTGTATTGAATTTTTGGAATCTTGATACTCATATATGACTTGACAAAGATTTGTTTTGATCATTGCTAACTGGAGTTCTGTATGCCTCACTTAACTGTATGTCAAATTATTTTTCCATGTTTGGGAATTTTTCTGCCATTATTTCTGTGGACATATTTTTTTATGTCATTTGTGCTATCTCCTGCTGTTTCATTGACTTTGATCAATCTTATGTTATTCTTGTTTGCATCATTGTTTATTTTAGGGCATGTTTCTTCTGTCACTGGTAGAGTGGGCAGACAGAGCCCAGATTCATGCTTATTAATTCGAGGAAGCCAGCTGTAGATTTATGGCAGGAAGTGGATAATCCAAGCAAACCTGCAGCTTTAGTTCCTCTGAAGTTCAGGCTGGTTTATGGCTGTGGCACTGGAACCCAATTTGTTGACCTTGCAACATTCCATGCTTTGTGCCTCCTTCCTGTTTGAATTTGGTTTCCTGGTGGTTTGAACTCAGCTTCTTGACCTCCTGCCAACTTGAAGTCAAGTTCTGCCTCACCCTGACAATGGGAGCCACGAGATGGACCAAGCCTGTAGTTCTTCTGCGTTCCAAGCTCAGTTGGCCATTCTCCAAGACGGCTATTGATCAATAAAACTCTTCTGGGAAATATTTGAATCTGTCTGTCATCTGCTGTGTGCATTGATTCAGTTTATTGTTTTGTTTTTCCATGGAGGGCTGTGGGATTTCCAGTAACCTTGAGCATTTGGAGGTTCAAGCTGTCCATTCCATGCATTCAGTAAGGGCTCAGGGAGAAGGTACTACTTGCCTCCTCCTTGGTTTGCACTGAGATCTCTTTCTCAGCTCTTCCTGTGGGCTTTAACCCTTGCTTCAGATCCTGGCTGGGTCCTGCGGATGCACTTCCATCCTTCTTTTCTTCCTCATAATGCTATATTCTGGTGTATGGACACCAACTCTCTAACAGGCTGTTTCTCTGCTGGTTCCCAACTCTGCCACCTTCCCAGAAATCCTGGCTTAGCATTGAACGTACCATCTACCTTATTAACTTCCCGAGGAGCTAGGATTTTAGGCATGTGCCACTACTCGGGTATCAGGGTCATCAATTATTCTCATCTACATATCAAGATGGTATAATATCTTCTATTTGAAAAACAGTAATACCATGTCTACTCCAATTATTTTTTGGTTTCTATTTTCAGAAAAAGTTTTCTTCAAATTATTTCATGTACCCAATATTTCCTTTCTTTCTTTCCTTGCCACTTCTTGTGCTCATTGCACAGTCTCATTTAGAACCCCACAAAAACAGCTTTTATTAATCTCTGTTTTACAAACTCAATGGCCATTTGATCTCACTTGACTCTTCAAGCATGTTTGACTTTGTTGATTACCATCTCTTCTTTGAAAGTCTTTTCTCACTTGATCCTGACTCATTACCATTCTCTTTTCCTTATACTTCACTTATACCCCTACCTAGCATTTCACAGTGTTAACCATTTCCTCCACCTTAAATAGTTGCTTCCTCTTGGTATAGTAACACCAAATTTTCAGATTTATTTGTCACTTCTTGGTAGAATGCTTAATATTCTTTATAAGCTTCTCTTGATTTGATTTTCTGAATCACTAAATATTATGGTTACTTCAGGAATTCCTTTTAGGATTCTTCTTAACTGTTTCATGTTTTTATTTATTTAATAAATATATGGTAGAGTTTTGTTATGAATAGTTATTACAAAAGAATTGGAATGTGGCTGGTAACCAAATAGGCAGACTGTTTAATTGAGGTAAAATTTAATAGAAGCCAACAGAAAATATAAAAGTTCACAAAATATAGGAGGAAGAAAAATAAAGCATAATAAGAGGATGGAAAAATACTTGAGGAGGGAACCAGTTTTATGTACAGGTCAGGTCAGTTTCTGGAAGAAATAAGGTAAGGTTGTATGGATATGCTCATTTCATAGACATGAGATTGTATTGTACCAAGAGCTGGAAGTAGGAGGATACCCCATATGTGTAAGAAAAAGCAAGAAAACTAGCATACCTACAGGTTAAAGGAGAGAATAGAAAATATTAGAAAATGGAGCAATGAAATAGGGGACCAGATTAAGAGAAGTCTTGTGAACTATGGCTTTCCTTCAGAAATTTCTGCAAGTTGGATGCAAAACTACAAGGAAGCTGGGGATATAGCTCAGTAGCATAAGCACCTGCCTGGCAAGCACAAGGTCCTGAGTTAAATTCCAGGGGAAAAAAAACAAAAAACAAACAAATAAATAAACCATATGGAAGTTCTGATCAGTGAAGCTCTGTGCTTCTAAGATTAACTTTGCTAAGTGAAAGCTAAATGCCTTCAATAAAATAGCTGGGGAGGAGGGAGGTGAATCAGAGAGACCAATTAAGAAGTTACTGATATTGTCCTGTGAGAAGTAAAGGAAGTTTTCACTAGTTAGTGGTGGAGGAGATGATAACTGG
Source organism: Dinomys branickii (assembly GCA_004027595.1). NCBI lineage: Eukaryota > Metazoa > Chordata > Mammalia > Rodentia > Dinomyidae > Dinomys > Dinomys branickii. The sequence continues at coordinate 17,577 of PVLD010008018.1, forward strand.
TCAAATTCTGGTTATGTTTCAATGGAAGAGTTGGCAAAATGTCCTGGAGGTTTGGATGTCATTTTTGAGAATAAGAAAGAAGTCAAAACCAACTCTAAATTTGGGGACTGAGCAATTAATGGGATGGAGTTACCATTAACTGCCTGGAGGTGTTATGTTCGAAGCACATGGGTGATGTCAGGGTAATCAAGACTGGTTTCAGTTGGGCCTGGTGCCACCTACCTGTAATCTGTGCTCCTTGGAAGGCAGAATCAGGACTCAACTTTGAGATCATCCTGGGAAACTCAGTAAAATTCATTCTCAATAAAGGGCTGGGAAGTAACAGAGCTAGAGCACTTGGCTAGCAGGATTGAGGTTCTGGTTTAAATCAGTAAGTACCATAAAAAATAATAATAATGTGGTTTTGTTCATTTGAAGTTATATCTACTTGTTAGATGTCCAAGTGTACATGTCAAGTAAATAAGGTAGAATACTATTCTGGAGTTTAAGAGAGCAGTCCATGCCAGACATACACATTCAGTTATGGTCAAATAATAGCTGAAGTCATCGAGCCAGATAAGAGATCACCTAAAATGAGAGAATGAAGTCAGTGCAGAGTCCATGAACAAAAAAGTTAGACCCAATAATGCTATATATGTGCGTGGCCTCATCTCATCTAACGCCACGTACTCTGCATTTACCCCCTTTGCTTCCTTGAGTTCCAGCAGTGTCAACTGTGCTATTGACATTACCGACATTGAGAGGTCAGTGAAGACTATGTGAGTGCTAGTGGAGGAAAAGCTAATGGTGTATGAGAAACTTCTAATTTAAGAGAAAATTAAATAGATTTGGATACAAAGAACTCCTTTTGAAGAAGTGCGACTTTGTCATGGGGAACTGCCAAATCCTTTAGCAGCTCCCCCACTAAGAAAGGAGTGTGAGGATGAAAACTGCCCACAGTACAGTGTAAGGTTGTATTGGAAGCTTCCTTGCACATCAGACCCTATGTGGTAGCACTTGCAGTGTTACAGGCTACGCTGAGCTCATGTTAGATGAGTATAGCCAACTCAGTGGTAGACTTTGTATTATATCAAAAGAAACTCACAAGACGAATATGTGGGAACTGGAGGCTGAAATTATGTGGTTTGAGTCTTCTCCAATTTGGCTTGCGGTAAAATTAAGTTTTCTCCCTTCACTGCTGTTTGTGTTAGTCAGCTTCCTATTACTATAACAAAATACTTGAAATAATTAGAGAAAGATTTACTTTGGCTCACAGTTTTAGGGATTCCAGTCTCTGGTGGGGATGCCAGATGGCAGTAGTGAGAAATATATAACAGGCGAAACCAGTTGTCTCATGGCCAGAAAGTAAGAGAGAGAGGGAGGCTCCACTGGGGTATGATGTTCATCTTTAGGAGCTTTCTTCCAGTGACCTATTAGCAGACCTTAAGCCTTGTTTGTAAGGTCCACACCACTTCCCAAAGGGCCGCCCTGTGGAACAAACCCTCAACACGTGGACCCCGAGGGAACATTGCTCACATTCAAACCACACATTGTTCCTGCGTTGCCCTTGACTGACATATCTCCTGAGATTGTGTGTCTTCTGGCTTTGCGGAGATAGTACAGAGGAGAAGTCTTCACATTAGCAGTGGAGTGGCAGCATGCCTGTTATCATGAGTGTTATAGAAATGTCAGCGGAAATAACCGTTCCGGGTTATGGAGTTTGAAGTCATTTTTCTTTAAGTTCTGTAGCAGCACATGTGTGTTTTGAAAAAGGTATTTTTAAAAACATTAAATAAGTGGTAAAGCACAATCAGCAATAAAAGCTGTGTTTTACAAAAAATTGAGTATTATTGCCAAATATTTAAAGTGTATAGCATTATATTTTGAGATAAATATACCTAGTTAGTGCTACAATTAAGCTAATTAACATATTTGTCACTTCAAATACAGAAATTCTTTTATTTTGCTTTTTTTGCAGTAATGGGAATTGAACCAGGATCTCATGCAGAGAAGATCATATATATGTTTGAGATAGCATCTTGATATGTAGTTCAGATTTGCCATGAACTCACTATGTAGTCAAGGCTAGCCTTGACTTCACAGTGATCCTCCTGTCTCAGCCTTCTGAGTACTGGGATTACAGCTGTATGTGACTACACCTAGCTACTCATAACAACTCTTAATTTCCTTCACTTAGAAACTTTATAATAGCACAATTCAAAGATACTTTTAAACATAAAGAAAAATGTTTTCAACAGCTCATTGTCAAAGATAGATTAAAACAGCTAAGTGAGTACCATTCTAGATGGTTCTTAATATCTCTAAATATTTATGTATTTTTTAAAACAAAAAATTAGCAATACCATATTCACTGAAAGTCATGAATTTCTTTTAAAATTTTTTTAAAATTTTATTTTAAAGATAAAAGAATATAAACCCGAATAACACAAAAACAATAAGGAAATACAAAATTATCGAGAAGATAGTAAGGAATTGACAATGGATGCTGTATTATATAACATTATCTTCACATATGTTACTCATTTATAAACCAGAATATCACAAAAACAATAAAGGACAGACACAATTATAGAGGAGATAGTAGGGAATTAACAATGAATGCTGTATTACATAATATTATCTCCGCATTTGTTACTCAGTTATAAACCAGAACAATGCAAAAAACAATAAAGGAAATATACCATTATAGAGAAGATATTGGGGAATTAACAATGGATGCTGTATTACACAATTATATCTTCACTTTTGTTACTCAGTTATACAAATAATGGCTTGATCGATTAATCAAACAGTTTTCTCCACCCTCATCTCCATTGTTCTTCCACCCAATCAGTCATTTTCCCTCTGATAATAATTGAACTTTTTGGTTTATTTACTCCTTCAGGCTCTCACACTGGGAAGGCACATGGCTGCTTCAAATTATGCTGCAACAAACATAGGTGCACTCAAATTACTATGGCACTAGGTTGAGAAGCACCCATCCTCAAAGATGGTACATAGGCAGGGAACCAGATACCCTATGGTATCATTACCCCACTGATAAGCCCTTGAGGCCCTTAGGGGTCTGGACCGCTGGGTTCTGCTCTGATGATGTGGTCCCAGGAACCCCGTTGAGTCCACAGGGTCACCCCCACGGATGGCTGGGCTCCGCCCCAGCAAGGTGCTCCCAGGGGCCCAGTTTAGTCTGTGGGGTCTCCCCTGCAGACCGCTGGGCTCTGCTCCAGCAAGGCACTCCTGGGGGCCTGGTCCAGGTCCTCAGGATTTTCATGTAGCCTGCAGGGAGCCCCCATCCTCCCTCGGGTTGCTGAGCTCCCTGTCAAGGCACCTGGGGTCCCCTCAGGGACCCCGGGTGGGCATTGGGTGCACTTATGATGCTGGACACAAGTGGCGTGAGGTCTCCCCAACTCATTGAAGTAGTGCAGGGTATATACTGAGTTTAGTTACTAGTTCTAGAAGATAACTTGGGGAGTTTCTCGGGTCTTCTGTGTATAGTATGTTGTCATCTCTCAGACTCCAGGACTGCTGCTTTTTGTATAATTTGTCTCTACGGGTTCCTACAAGGTTCATATATGCAAGCAGTATGAAGTCCCTCTTGGTGCTCATATTAGTAGTTTAGAGTTGGCCCTGAAGCCTGTGGACTCATCCTGTTGCTGTCAGGAACACATGTTGGGTGTAGGGAAGCGCCAAGACTCCAGGTGTTCACAGAAAGGGTTCAGGGTGGAAGCTAAAGCCTGCTAACTCAGCTAGTGCCTCCTGCTTGGTGTTGGAGTGAGAAGGGTGCGGGGCCATCTGTCCCACCTCCATCTGCACCTCACTCTTGTTGATGTGCTCCAGATTCCATTTGTTCATTTGTTGGACCTCTGGGAATTGCTATGGCCCAGGGGTCATTGCCACTGCTCTCTGCTGCTCTCTAGTGGAAGTTGCTCTCACAGGGGAGAGGTTGCAGGTCACAGCCTTGGGGCAGGTGCTGAGCTGGGTGTGGCCAGCTATGCACTGCTGCTGTCTCCACCCTGCCTCAAGGCGCCAACCATGGTGGGTCACTGCAGAGTGGGCACAACCACTCCAGTGGCTGTTACACTTTTTCATCATCTAGCTGGGTTCATCAGCATCTCCCAACTGCTGCTCCTTCCTTTCTGGGCTGTGCTCTCTTCACTTCAGTTTTCGCCCAGCTCTTGGGATTTCATTCTCCTTAGGCTGAGACAGAAGGCTCCTATGGCCATGGGCTTCTGAAGCTGAAGCTGCGAGTGTAGGAATGAGGGAGTGGGCAAGGGTGTACATGGAGTGATGACTCCCTCCCTCTCCTCCTCCCCCTCTTTTAGCTGTGCCACAGTGGCCGCTCGAGGTGTCCCCCAGGGAGGGACCCTATCTGCTCCATCTGATGGCCTCAATTCTCATTTCAAACCCTTCCTGGTACTAGGGGACCCTCTTCCCTTCCTCTTGTCTTTCTTGTGTTGCTATACTCAAGTGTCTGGATGGTGTACCTCTGGGAGGATACCCCTCTGCTCCCTACCCAGTCACCATCCTCCCAGGAGATACTCCAAGAGGAATTAAAGTAGAAATGTCCAAAGATCTCCTGAAGGCAGCCGTGGCTAGGACCAGCGCACCAACAATGGAGAACCAAGACGCCCCCAATGTCCTCCCTCCATAGTTCTGGGCTTCATGAGGTCCCAGCTGGGTGCTGCTCTCCAGCAAGTCTTGGTCCTGCAGCCTGCCACCAAACTGGCAGCTCTCGCTGATCTGCGGCCAGCCCCGCTTTTCCCCCCAGGGCCACAAGCCAGTGGCAGTGGGACTGTGGGGACCATGGCAAGACTCAGGTGGCCGTGGCACTTGCCACCCAAGGCTGGCGCCATTGCGTGGGGCTCCAGCTCCCAGCAGCAGCTATGAGCATGGCACAGACTCAAGTCCAAAGTGAGAGGTGCCGTGGAGCTGCCAGGTGAATGGATGCACCGAGGGATTGAGAAGAGAGCAAGGAGAGGGTATCCCCAGGTAGGTGAGGTGTGCGGAGCAGGGTGGGGCCCAGGCAGGACCCAAAACATGGCTGGCACAGCCAGTGGAGGAGGCTGTGGTAGTGCTACCACTGAGCACTCCACCCCTTGGGATCAATTCCCAAAGCCCGTGTCTTTTTCAGGCTGTACTGTCTGTGCTCTGGCCTTGTCCCAACTCTCGGAACCTTGCTCACCTCTGGCAGAGTTGGGAGGCTCCCGTGAACACCAGCTTCCGAAACTGAAGCTGTGAGTGGTGGAATGAGGGAGTGGGCCGAGGCTGTATATGGAGTGTTGACTCCCTCTTTCTCCTCCTCTAACTGCACCATGGTGGTTGTCTGAGCTTTTCCTCTGGGAGAGATCCTGTTTGGTCTCTCTGAGGGCTTCAATTCTGATTTCAAATCCTTCCTGGGACCAGGGGAACGGTTCTCTCCTTCTTGTCTTTCTCATGTTCCTATATTCCAGTGTCTGGGTGGCGATTCTCTGGGAGGATCTTTCTTTGCTGCTTACCCCATCACCATCTTCCCAGAAGTCACCAAGTCATGAATTTATGAGTGAAAATATGTCACATAAAGAAACCAATCATCTGAAATATATAATTATGACCTGCTAAATCAAACAGTCACACTTGGAGCTTGTTCTTCAAACTGTTACTGTCCAATAAGCAGAATGTTAAATGTTGTGTGGTAGAAATTGGTACTTATCCAAAGGGGAGACATAACAATGATTTATATAGGGGCCAGTTATGTCAGTTTTATTTATGTACTTATTTACTATAACATTTTTTTCATGCAAGTTTTCACTGTGTAGTTTAGTTTGGTCCTGAACCAACTATACAGTGCAAGCAGGCCTTGAGCTCATGGCAATCCTCCTGCCTCAGCCTCCCAAGTGCAGGAATTACAGGTATGTGCCACCATATCAGCTGTCAGTTTTCTAATGTAGAATCAAGGTTATAGAGAAAACCAATAATACCAATTTTACTCCAGCCATTTCACAAGGGACATCCTGGAAACTGTCTAAGTAGTGACTACATCTCAGATAGACACATACTCAATGATAATTTCAAGTTGTCCTTTGTTGGATAGAAATGCTGTGAATGGCATAGAAAAGAGTTGTGTGACATTTTAATATTTATACTTCAAAGATTTAGTCTCTGAGGTTGTAGAGTGATAGCTCTGAATGATGTGGAACTGTTCTGAGAGTCTTGTAAAACCTGCCAAACTTGTCAAGTTTCAGGTTGCTAGAAATCTCCTTCCTCCTGGAATCATTATAGCTAATGAATGTTTATTTTCTTCTGTGATCTTTTAAGCTTAAAAGAGTTGGGTTCATTCAGGAAAGGAATGATCAACAATCTTTATTTCTTCATCAGAATTCTAAATGAAAGTTTGAATTAGTACCTTTAAAGAGTAATCAGGAATTTCTTAAAAGTGAATTTCTGTGATATTCTTCATGCATATTACTTACATGGAGATGTCCTAGATTTATATGTCTTTCAGGGTCTTGATATTCTAACAGTTTTACACATCTATGTCTCTTTTAAGAAATTCATTATTTGGTAGGGTCTTGGCTGTATTTATTTGATTGGTTTAGGTACATATATGCCCTTGTAACTAATTGCTTAGACTTTATATATATGTCTAAATAATATCAATAAATGCAGAATCACTTGCATAGTAAACCTTTTCACCTTACTTTTATACTGCACAAAAACACTATTTTGCAATCCTAAAATTTACTTGGAACCAGAAGTGACCTCGGGTAGGAAAAACAATTCTAGACACTGAAGGCAAGGCAAGGAGCATCACAATCCCTGACTTGAAATTATACTACAAAGCTACTCTGATAAAAAAGCATGGTACTGCCAAAAAACAGACCCAAGGATTAATGGAGCAGATTAAAAAACGCAGAAAGAATTCCAAAGGCACTCAGCTCCTTTATCTTTTTGATAAAGGAGCCAAACATGTTCACTGGAAGAAAGATAGCCTCCTTAATAAATGGTGCTGGAAAAACTAGCTTTCCACATGCCAAAGACTAAAACTAGATTGATGTTTCTCACCAGGAACTAAACTAAAATAAAAATGGATCAAAGATCTAACTGTTAAAAGAGAAACACCAAATCTGCTCAAAGAGAGAATACATAGAACTCTTGAAGACATAGTCATAGGCAAAGACTTTATAAACAAACAAATAAACCCCTTTTTTATGGGAAATACCACAAAGAATCAATGACTGGGACCTCTGGAAAAATCTTTTGCACAGCAAAATAAATCATCAACAGGGTGAAGAGACAACCCACAGAGTGGAAAAAAAATTTTCCAGCTGTTCTTCAGACAAATAATTAATACCTAGAATATGTAAAGAACTCAAAAAAGTTGGATCCCAAATTTAAAGACCCACCTCAAAAATGAGCATCTGAGATGAATACATACTTCTCAGATGAAGAGGTAGAAATGGCAAATAAATATATGAAAAAATGTTCAACATCACAGATCATTTCAGAGATGTGAATTAATCCAAATCTGTGGTTCCATCTCACTTCAGAAAGAACGACTATGATCAAGAAATCAACCATAACGGATGCTGGTGGGGCTGTGGGGGAAAAAAGATCCTTCTCCACTGTTGGTGGAAGTATAGACTGGTGCAACCACGGTGGAAACCAGTCTGGAGAGTCCTCAAAAGACAAAAACTAGAGATTCCATTTGACCTAACTAGTCCTCTTCTTAGTATCTCCTCCACAGAATTAAAACCATCATATCACACAGGTACATGCCCACCCATGTTTATAGTGGCACAATTTATAACAGCTAAATCTTGAAAATAGTCCAAATACTCATCAATCCATAAACGGATGAAGAAGTTTTGTTTTTGTAATATACAATGGAATACTCAGCCTTAAAGAAAGATAAAAGCTTGAGACATTTCTGGGTAAATGATGTACCTTGAGGCCATGCTCTTAGGTGAAGTAAATGGAGCAAACACGCATCAGTTTCACACCATTCTCTGCTGTGAGAAAGTAAAAGTGTAAATAAGTCCCAAAATATCACCGTAGACATCGTGAAACAGGAAGAAAATTCTCAAATGGGAAGGGGAACTAGAGAAAGGGAAGAGGGAAGAAAGGAAGGGCAAAGAAATAAAAAGAAGAATAGAAGGAAAAAATGGAAGCAAAGTTTTTACAAAAGTGGAAGGGAAGAGAGGGTTTAAGGGAGGGTAGGGAATGGAGAATAAAGGAAGAATTAGGGTACATCATGTACAGGCACAAATTCCCTGTGGTGAATGTGACCATTATGTATGTCTACAATGCACCAATAAATTAGAGACTTTCAGAAAAAAAGTTTTAGTTTGCTCTGAGACAAACCAAAAGAACGAAAGAATCTGAGTTGACTACAGCTGATTTTGATTCTGTTGCTGCCCTACAGACTTCGTCTCCTTTTTCAGTGACATCCTGGCTATTTCATATCCCTACGCAATCCACTGTCACACCCCAAGCTCAGCCGTACAGCTCTTAAGTTTCTCCCACTTGATCAGCTTTTGTTGCTAAATATTGTTTATTCATGAAAGATTGTGGATTGATGGCCAGAAAATACATGGAAAGGAAATTATCTAAGAGGATATTACAGATCGTAGAACCACTGAAAAAGCAGCACAAAGAGGTTTATATTTAATACAGCAAGAACCACAACCAAAAACACATCATACAAATGCGTCAGAAGAAAACTGCATCATTACTGGGAGTTATATCTCAGAGTATGTCCTACCTACACTGTCACTGGAGATTCTTGGGGCTGGCTGCTGGTGATTCAGGCTCTTCTATTTCTGAAAAGCAGATGCAGAGCACATTTTTGGCTGTCCCTTTTTTAACACCATTAATACCTGAGTCATAACACAGGGTGGGTTCATCTGATCCATCTGGCCTCAGAAATGTGCTCATTTTTTCATTGTAAAAAATCTGAGATGGAGACTAGTGCTGTAGTTTAGTGGTAGAGAGCTTGCTTAGCACACATAGGCTGTGAATTGATCTCTAGAACCACCAAAACCACCTAGGGTGTTGAGTAGATGAATGTTCCCATTAACTTTGATTCTTCAACTTCACTGGATTGAGAGATTACTGGGGAAGTGATTGGAGTACAAGGACATTAACCTTGATGATTTCATAGATAAACGATTTTAGGAAGTAGGGCCTGCTTGGAGGAAGTGGGTCATGGGAGCATGACTTTGGGGGCTATATCTGGCCCCTGGTCCCTTCTTTCTGTTGTTCCTTTCCTGTGTTCTGCTTCCCAATGCCGTGAGCTGAACACTTTTGCTCCACCACACCCTTCCACCGTGCTGTGTCTGCTCTGTAGACAGCTGACCATGGCCTGAGACATCTAAAACCGTGAGCCAAATAGACCTGTCCCTTATACTGCATACATTTTGTTCCAGCCACTGGAAAGCTAACACACTATTTCTTTTTGTCTTTTCTTCCTCTACTTCTTCTTTGCTTCCTTCTCATCTTCTCCTTTCCACCTCTATTACACCCGTTCTTTGAGTACTAATGCAGACTGAATCTAGGGACTTCAAACTGAGCTACATCCACAGCTCTATCTCAAAAAAAAAAAAAAAGAAAATTGAAACAGAGTCTTGTTAAATTATTCAGGCTGGCCTTGAACTTGCCATTCTCTTGCCACCCCTTTCCAGAGTGCTAGGATTCCAGGCATGTATCACTGTACCTTACTCAGTCTTCTTTTTAATAGGAAAATCTTGCCTTCAAGATTTTTAAATTATAGCCAGCTGTGGTGGCACAACCCTATAATCCCAGCACTCAGGAGGCTGAGGCAGGAGGATTGTTGTGAGTTGGAGACCAGCCTGGCTACAAAGTGAGCTCAAGGCCAGCCTGAACTGCAGAGCAAGACCCTGTCTCAAAAAGATATAAAAAATTATAAAATTGGCTAAATGTACAGAAGGTCAGACACAGGACTTTCAAATAAATGACAAATGTCTAGAGTTGTATGTCATCATTTGGCTGCCTAAAATCTACACATAGTTCTTCTACTTTTATACTTCTAAAAATAAAACTGCTTTCATGTATAACAATAAAATTATTACGTATAAAGCTCAGGATGCACTTACAGCCTACCACAAATGAAACTACTCAAATCTCATGAATTATTGCATTAGCTCAGGTCACATTCTCTGGGTAATACTAATTCCTGCCCTTGTTCTGCCATCTCTCTGATCAAAGCACTTTTTAATTATGGATTCCATTGTGAAGTGAGCTACTTCGTGTTAAAGAGTGGAGAAGAATGAGCCCAAAGAGTAGGAAAACCAGTTAAAGGGTATGAGTTGTAAGTATGTATGTGATACCAAGAGGAGGTCTTTAAAAAATAATCCGTGGAAGAGGATTCACAGAGACCCTTCTCCTCTCCTAGTCCATTACTTTTCCCCTTTCATCCAGCTCTTTCTCTCACTTCTCTTGAAAGCAATCACTGTTATTGGTAAATCTTTCTCAGTTTATCACAAGCTTTTCTACATTTTCTTTTCCCATAGGTGTCATATGGATCAAGATGTTTGGGAACTTCAGCAACTCCTGGGCATCTTCTCGTTCTCATTCCTCTCTTTTTAAAGCTGGATATTATTTAAAATGCACATTTGGTTGTGCCTCCTCCTAGCTTCCAGTGATTTATGATACCTCGTGGGGGACGCCCACATTCCCATTGGCTTAGAAGTGAGCCTCGTTTCTCCTTTTCCTTCTCAGCCACAGCTCCCATTCTTCTCTGTCTTGTTCCTTTTGCTCCGGTTAGACCGCTCTGTCAGTGTTTCAGAAACCCTTTTCCGTTTCCATCCTCAGAGCTTTACGAAGAAGTTCCCTTTGCTTAGAGTATTCTAAGCTCCGTCTTCTTATCCTGCAACTCCTAAGGCATTAGCCGAGTTTCAAATCTTCATGTCTCTGTGACACATTGCTTCAAACCAGACAAGAAAGGCCACCCCACCTCTGCTGCTCTTGGACATCCCTGATTGTCATGGGCATTCTTGCTAGTACTATTTGCTAAATGCCGTCTTGCTTCATTAATTAATTATTGCTTATTTTACCCATTTATTCGCAAGGATATGTGCAGTAGTAGGCTTTGTGCACTGCACCCTCCTTGGTACCTCACACACAACCTGACATATGGCTGGTGCTCAACAAGTGGACAAAGGAATGAGAAACAAGGTCTTCTCTTGGATTTCATCAGGCCAGGCATTGAATGTGGCTGTTGTCAGGATTCAATTTTCTCACGATCAAACTCCTCAATTATTTCACCTTTTGATTTCTCAGGTAATTAAGCTTTGGCTGAAAAGGGTGAAGGCAGGAATTCTACTTATATTTAGGTCTGAAGCTCATATTTGCCTTGGAGAGATGTGAGAGCTTTACAACGCAGACCAAATGTCATTTGTTTCCCAGCACCAAACTTTGGCAAGAAAAGTTCTCTGCTAATTCAAGTGACCAGGAATTTATGCAATTTCCTCTGCAGAAAATTATTCTTTGGAGAGCAGGAAGAAATACTTTATCCCCTTTACCTAAACTTAATCGTTATACCAGGATCCACTTCTTCTTCCACTAGATTTTCTTTCTTTCTTTCTTTTTTTTTTTTTACAGAAACCAACTGTATCTGTTATGTTTAAAGCTGTTACATTTAAAATTTTGCCTTTCAAACACATGATGTCCCAGGATGTGTATACTGAACAACCAGAAATAACTCAGTAACATATTCTTTCTTATTTCATACGCATTTCCAATGTATGACTCATTGGTGTAAAAAGGACAAGTGTGAACGAAGAGCAAAACAGAAGACTTGATGTACTTGTGTATGAGGGGAAGGTGAGTCACTGTGCTGCTGACGGAGCCTCATGGACTTGAATGACCCTCAGTGCTCCCTGTCAGGTCCCACTCACAAACTCACAAACTCAAGCACGCGCGCGCACGCACATGCACACGCACGCACACGCGCACGCGCACGCGCACACACGCACACACGCACACACGCAGACGCAGACACACACGCACACGCACACGCACACACACGCACACGCAGAACACCGCTGGGGTCTTACTTCAGAAGCTTTGTTTTTAGGCTCCAAGGCAGGTGTATGAGGAAGAACGCAACTGCCTTTGGAGACCACACTTGATACAGGAGCACATCGAAGGGGCCCGGAGAGTCAGCAGTGCCATTGTCATTCTCAGTTTTCAAGGAGTTTTATTTCCTTCTCTCCTTCCACCATCTGTTTTCCTTCTCTAGCAAATGTCGTTTCCTATGGGGTTTAGTAGGCTGTGAAATGGGACCGGCCTATGATGGGTTTTGGTGCAGTTTCATGACTTTCTGAGAGCTCCCTCCTCTGTCTCGTCCTTATTTTCTTCCTCCTTTTGTCTCTTTTCCCCTCTTCCCTCCCCTCAGGGTTTTCTTCCTTCCTTTCCTTCTATTTTCTAAAATATAGAGCTGGGCTGAGCACTATATCATGCGTGAAAGCTTTGTTGCGACTCCGGTGCATTGGCCTCTAAATCTTGGACCGAGAGTTGTGATAAAAAAGGGTTCTTAAATGTGTGAATTTTGTTTCTTGCTAGAACACGACACACAGAGCAGGATTTGGTTGGAATTTAACTTCTGTTGGGTGTGTGTGTGTGTGTGCTGTGCGGTGACATGTGTGTGCAGAAGAAATGAAAGCAGTAAAGGGAGGGGGTGGAGGACAGGAAATGATGAAAGGGGACGGGCAAGAAGCAACAATAACAATACCCACTTCTATAGCAATTCCCGTGGGTCAGGAACCTTTTAAATCCCATAGATATTAATTACTTTGTTTTTCATTTTATCCACACTGGGGCAGATTTTTGCTCTATCCATTTCACGTACGAGAAAACCGAGGCCTAGAGAGGTTAAGGTCACACAGCTACTAAGTGTCAGAGAGAAGCAGTTCTCACTTCAAGGATTATGCTGTACCGTTTTCTCTTAACTGAAACTTAAATTTGTAGCATGATGAAGGAAAGAATCTTTCATGAAATATTAGAACCAGGTGTAATGTTTTTCTCTGAGGTGGAAGAAAGCCAAAGGATTTGGCAGGGCTTCAGCATAGCAAGGGAGGCGCATTCCAGGAGGCAGCAGCATGGTCCACCTGAAAAGGTGGCTAGCACTGCAGCGGGGTGAAAGCCTGCTGGAAAGAAGCCAAAGAGAACCCAGGATTCCGGGAAAACAGGGGCTGTCACATCAGTGGAGAACTCTGCCTGTGAGGAGGCGCACAGTGACATTTGTGCAGGGGAATTTCAGCCACCTCAACTCTGTCCCTGACTGACTCATTGGAGACAGACTCTCTAGCAGAGAGTGAGGGCTAGGATGGAAGGACAGGACTTCATCTTCTGAGGAGCTGCTTCATCAAGCTCTTGGAGCTTCTAGAAAGAGACTGCCTGCTTTAGGATGATGATCTTTTATAATTTAGCAGCCTCAGGGAAGGTTAGATAGAAACATTGACTTGCATTTTAGAGATATGTTTTAGGGTCAACCATGTTGCTTTTCTCCAAGTTAAAAATACCAAAATATTCTTATTGTGTAGCCTTCCTCTTTTTAAAAAGGGCTTTAATACTCAAAGGTAGCTTATTGATAGAGTCACCTTCTTGGATTCTGGAGCCCACTGTTCCCCATCTTCTCATCTGTGTATGTGGGTGGCTCATTCCATGTTAGGTCACCTTCCTTAAGAAGGAAATGATCTTACCTTTTTCAGCCACTGTAGCAGTAACAATTTCAGGGAATCTTTGTTCATTATGAGTTTATAGCTGTCATTAGGAAGGCACAAGAATGTTATTACAGCAGAATCATAGATTCTACTCCAAGCTTATTGGATTGAAATAAGCATTTTAACAGGGTCTATTAATGACTGAAAGTGAACATGAACTAAGATTCACAACATCGGCAAGAATGCAAAGGAGGAAAGTAGAACTAAAGGAGGAGAGAGGGGAGGAGAGAGAATGGGATTAAAAAAAGAAAGGAGTCATACTATGTATGTGTCAATTCCCCAAGGTGAGTGTAAAATGTATGTACTGCAAACCTGTACAAATAAAATAAAATAAAAAATTGTCCTGTTGGATTTTTGTTCTTCATCAGCACTCTACATAGAAAGCAATATGGAAATCACGTTCTTAATGCACAACATTGCCCCATATAAAAAAAAATATATAATTTCTATGCCATCAGAACTGCAAGAACTAGAGTAATAAAGTGCAAAATTTCAGCTTTCAGAAGGGTACAAAGATTAAAGTCAGGGCAGAGTTACTTACTATCTGCTCCACAGTCCTGGACATCAGGTAGTGGAACAGACAGAGAATTCAACTCATGGATCACTGCCTGCAGGAGAGCAGGGATGTAAAAATAGCAAATAAACACATGCCACACCCTCCTGGGGACAGAAGCACAGTATTCAGACAAGGTTTGGCCATGCCACTGGGGCTAGCACTGAGTTTTATGGAGCATCTAACCAAGTCGGAAAACTGTTTTAGAAGTTTCAATTGTCTTATTGGGATTCAGTCATTCAGATATAGAGAATTCTATGGTGTACACAGATACTAAAAAACAATGCACTACCATGTAACTCTTGAAAAGAACCTACAGTTTGCCTCACCCCTTAACTCAATTCCACCAGACTTAGGATTATTAGTGTGTGTAGTTCTTTTTCTTCTGATCCTTCTTATAAGCTCTTGCTGAGACAAGTATTTCCCTGATAAAAAGGAACATGTGTCTGAATCTTTGCTTTTAAGAGAGATGATGATATCACATGAGAGTAATATTACAGTACAAGAATGATATTACAGCAGAATCATAGATTCTACTCCAAATTTATTGGGTTGAAATTAGCATTTTAACAGGGTCCACTAATGACTGAAAGTTTCTCCAGGATTTGGATAAAGGTGCCGTATGAATAAGGCCATTCGGAAGGGAGGCTCTGAAGGGGCAAGGGATGTGAGCCTCAGTACCCCAGTGATCCATCTGGCTGTGGGTGAGTCTTTCCACCTGGGGAATAAGGGAAACCAGCTGGTGCAGGAGGAGGAGCAGTGGAACTCTGCCCCTCGAGCGGACCTGGAGAGAGAGGGCTGAAGGGCTCAGAGCACTTGGAAAGCGGTCACTGAAGCCAGAAGGAGTGGCTCTGGGTCAGATGTGGGATTTTGGCACTAGGGACGGTGAGGGAGGAACTCTAGGAGACTTTCTGAATTTGTGTATTTAGCTGAGCTACTCAAGTGATGGGTGTAATGCAGAGAAGACAGGTGCAGTGATGAACCACGAAGAAAGAATGAAACCTACCTGCATCTCTCAGGAATCCACTGCCTTTTGGTTTTGGTAGCCTCAGGTGCCGGTGCTGCCTCAGGCACAGAAAATTATGTTTAAAATATAGAGGGGCATCTCTGCAGCTTCCAGGAAATTGATTTTACCCTCCTATGATTTTCATAGCAACAGATTTGACTTATGTTCCTGTGTTACAAAGGAATACTTAGAATATCTATTTTCTAAAGATGAGCCAGAAATATTTACTGTGTATTGTCTGTCTTATGCTGTAACTTTCTGTTTTAAAAATTAATATTCTGAAATAACTCAAGTATGCTATATTGAAATAAAAAATACTTTAACAAAAGTTTGTACTTAACAAGCATTTTTTATTTTTCTACATGAAAATCATCAAAAATATGCTTTAGGACTGGAAGTGTCGCACCCATTGCTCAGTAGTAGAGCAATTGCCTTGTATGTGCCAGGCCAGGAGCTCAGTTCCTGATACTGAAAAACACCTCATAAAATATACAGATATTCACACTTCTTTTTTTTTTTATTTTAAAAATATTTTTTATTTTAAAAATAAAAAAAAACTAACAAAACCAACAATGAAGACAAAATCAAAACAATGCAAAACAACAAAAGAAACATGACCTCAAAACAAAATGATAGGAATCAACAGTGGTTGCTACATTACATACAGTCATTTTCAACGAAGTTGCTTGGTCCACCAGATGTGAGAATGTAAGACTGATCAAACCATCAAAGAGAGGAACAATTAATAAAAAAGAAAACATTGGAAATGATGCAGAGTTTCACTATGCAAGATGGCAGGAGTTAACAATGGTTCTTGTTGATTTTTTTCACACTTCTAATTAACTTTATGATGACAATGAATTTGAGATTAAAAGCCTATCGAAATCAGACACCCTTTACATTTTAAATAAAATATAAAATAAAAAGTAATATGTATATTGCTTGTGTATCATTGAGCTGAGGAATTCAGGACCAAAAATTCTTAAAAGCTAGGATATTTCTAACAAAGTGCTCTATAGAGCCGTGTTAAAGTTTTTCGACTAGATTGGTATTTCTTGTTCATTAGTGTTGTTGTATTGTGCAATTGACATGGGAAACTCTAAACACAACACAGAAACCCAAACCAGATAACTGCTTGTTTCACAGCATCTCCCGTCTCCTCTTCCTTCCTAGGTCCCATTCGTGCCAAATAAGCCCGAGCTCCTTCCTTGCAAGCACGAGTATAAACTACAGTCAGTTGCAGGAATTACTTAACCAGGCCTCTCCACCAAGCCTTAATTGTGATGCTTGCAAGGGAGAACAAATGAAAATTATTAAGCTACACTCAATTCTTGTTTCTAATTTTAAAGAGGAAGTTGTGCATTAATCAAGACACATGCTAGAGCTCAGAGGCACATTTTTGAAATATCCCAAAATCACAAGGAAAAATTGTTTTGTTCTGTTTTGATAAAACGATCCTTGACTACTTGTGATGTATACACAGTACGACGGAGTTCAGCATGCCCTGTTCCTGGGAACAGTACCCTAAGCTTTGTTACATTAAGAAATTTGCTTAAGTAGCAAACTGTAAGTGGGGTTAGGTACGTATTTCCTCGAATTGAAATAGAAATGTCCAAAATCCATTTTCTAAGTTTAATGCAACGCGAGACCAATTAAAAGAATTAAGAGAATAGAACATACTCCAAAAGGGCTATGTGGGCGGATCATATCTGATGAGAAAAAGAGGAAAAAGAGCCACATTCTGCAGGGGAGACAGATGAACTGGTCAGTGTGATGTTTAAACTATATTTAAGGAAAGGATGGTGTTTGTCTTCAGTTAAGAGTGGAAAATTTACTTCTGTTTCTTGAAAGATGACAAAGTATAAATACAGTATTCTTAGAAAATTCTTAGCAATTAATTCTCTAGTTTTTTAATCTTGGTAAACATTATGAGAGTAAAAACCAGACATATAAGTATTCCCTATGAGTTTATCTCGAAAATAATAATTTAAATTTTGGTTCTTACTCTCTCCTCTGATGCTAGACACTCCCTTTCAGAGGAGGTTATATGTTGCTGACCAGGAAGCCTGAATACTCCCTTGCAAAGCTGTATTTAGTCAACACACACACACAGTCTGCATCTCTGCTATTCTTTCAGTCAGCAGAGTTTCAGAGACTCGCTTGACTTCCACTGCCAGCTTGTCTTCATTTTGAATGTCTTCATGGTGCAGATGGTGTAGCAATTATTTTACAAAAATTATTTATTTATTATCCTTCAGTCCTGGGGGTTGATCTCAGGGCCTTTGCACAGAGCTACATCTAAAGCCTTTTTAATTTTTTACTGAGACAAGGTCTTGCTACATTGCCCGAGCTGACCTTAAACTTGTGATCCTCCTGCCACATCTGCCTGCATAGCGTAGATCACAGGCGTGTGTCACTGTCCTAAGCTTGGTCTTGTTTTTAGAGCAACATGTTGTTATCAGTTTTGGAGTCTACAAACTATGTGCGAAGATGGACAGAATTGTCTGTGTGTGTGTGTGTGTGTGTGTGTGTGTGCACGTGTATGTGCACATGTGTGTGTTTCTTTAATCACAAAATTTTAAACACAGTAGCCATGGGGAAAATACTTGCCAAGTGATTGAAGCTACAGGTGAGAGCCTCATTAGGATTAGGAGAACATGCCTGGGGATTGAGAGATAGGATTCATTAAGAAAATGGAAAAATAGTAATCATAAGAAAATTATGAATGTATTGCTCTTTAGGGGAAGTTTTAGTAGGCAGGGCTTCAACCAGATAAGCCCTTATTTTTTCCCTAAGTCTCACAGGAAGTGCAAGTCTTCTTTGATTCTCTTTCTTAAGACTAGCCCACAGCACTCCAGGTTTGTTTGTGGCCCTAACACTTTATTTCAGATATGTCCTTCTTTCTGACATCTTTTCAAAATTTCTTCCACTCTTGAAAGAGAATCTAGGTTTTTCTACCAGTTGATTTGGGCTTCTTATCCTTTCCAACTATCATAATCATAAAGACTCAAAGACACAACCAAAAATCAAGACAGAGTTCCCTTTATACCTCTTTGAGGTCCATTAACCAAGACTCTGTTGAACCAGAATGTTTGCTAGAGCTTTCAGGATTTTACTGACACATGCAGTGTCACAACCTTCATTTCTTTCTTTACTTCCTCTCTTCCTCCTCCGCTTTCTCTTTCTCTTCTTTCTCCTTTCATGCTTTGGTTCCTTTATCTCATTAGAAATAATGCTTGCTTAAAGAAAATGCAGAGCAAGCAGAGACAGGCCTGCTGACACAGTATCACGGCAAAGATAGCCAGCTTTTGGCCTCCTAGCAAAGAGTTCATAGTTTAGTGAATAAAAAATTATAAACAGGTCCTGAGGTTCGAGGGTAGTGAACACAGTTTTGGCCTCCATCTTACCAAGGAAGCCTTACTGCAGATGTTTGACCAGTGAGTCCAGCACATCCATCAGGCTGAACTCAAGTATTCTTTTATGCTTTCTCAGATCACATCTCTACACAAGGCCAATCGTGCACTGCTGCTTTCTGTTTCACACTGAGTAAAAAGAAGTGAGAAACCCTCATTTGGAAAATTAAGTATTTTTAGTCAGAGTGCAGTCAGGGTCTGATATTTGTGGCTGTCAAGATTAGCGTGTGCAGGCTAATGGAAAAAGAATGTGGTCAGGCTGAGGGACAGAGGTACTGAAAGGTGTTTTCCAAAACAAAGCTCTAAAAACACATCCTTCTTATCACAAAGCAGCATCCTCCTTACGTGTGTTTAAAAAACTGATAGGTCCTAGTAACACACCAATAAGTGCACATTCGCAATGATTCAAGTTAATTGTTTCCAGAGAAATGGATCTGTTGCTGTCAGATATCTATCTATCTGTCCATCTGTCTATCCACCTGTCTCCAAACCAGGGATACAAAAATGAATAGAGCATGATTTTTGCCTTTCAAGAATTGAGACTAAAGAGAACAAAAGTTGGACAAATAATGTGTGACATCCTCATTTAGGGCCTGTGATAAAATAATTATTATAATAGTATCCAAAGGGCATAGAGGACTACTAACATTGCCAGAGGTTGGTGGAGATTGTAATGAAAAAGGAAGACCAGGAGAGAAGGGATTTTGAATGACTTTTAAGCAAGATATGCCTGGGAATTCAGAGATGCCAAGCAAGGGGCCTAAAAAGTTATCCATGAGTTTGTAGGCATATTCTTAAGGTTCAATCTGTGGAGCTTCAAGCAGAATTTATGAGAAATGTAAATCTTGCTAGCCTAGAGTTTCACAAACCCTGAGGTCATTGTGGCATATGCTACAGGTTGGGGACATTTAGCTTTCGTGTGTAGGCTTTCAAATTTGACTTTACATTAGGATATCCTGGGGATGTAAAAATTTGATAGCTAGCCCCGATCCTCCAGGTCAATGGAAACTGAGACTCTTAGAGCTTGAATAATTTCTTTAATGCCACTTAGATGACATATGGAAATCAGTCTGTGGGTCAGTGTGACCCTAAGACCCATATTTGCCCATTTTGTTGCATAAACCTCTCAATCTGTGTGGTAACAGAGGCTGAGCTGATCCTGAAAGATGTGACTTTCCACAAAAAGCAGACTTTATGCTGCTTTATGTAACTTCTAACACATACTTTTGCTTGTAAAACCATGAAAAATCTACATTTACTATAGTAGGCTCTTATTGTCAGCAAATTCAATATACAGGAATTCCATACAGAACCGCCAAATAAGATTATCCTCAAATGCAGCAATATTTTCACTTAACAAGAATTTATGCTGGGTTTCAAGGTTCTTTGGTGCAATATTTAGCCAAATGTGTGGGGAAGCAACAGTGTTGGACTTTGAGATTTCCTCTTTAATAGGCTACTACTCCTCAGAGCAGTTTTAGATTCACAGTATGAATGGAAGGTGCAGAGTTTTGCTGTATGTCTCTCAGCCTCATTTATAAATATCCTTCCCTGTCAGTAGCATCTTTTACTAGAATACTGTGTTTGTTACAGTTGGTAAAGCTGCACATTATTATCACCCAGAGTCCATAATTTACATTAAGGTTTACTCTTGGTCTTTTATATTATATGAGTTTGAGTAAACATATAGTGACATCCACTGTTACAGTGTAAGAGTATTTTTACTGCCCTAAGAAATCTTCTGGGTTCAGCTTATGCCTTTTTCCTTCCCGCTAAACCTTGGCAGACCCAATCTTTTTATTTTTTTTTTTGTAGCTTTGTCTCTTCCAAAATATTACATAGGTGAAATCATATAACATACAGTATAGCTTTTCAAGACTGACTTCTTTCACTTTTTGATAATCATGAAAAAGTTTTCCATATTTTTTATGACTTGCTCAGTCATTTCTATAAATTAGTTAATTATTCTTAAAAAGGCATAAAGGATTTTAAAAGTACACATTCAATTCTCTCTCTCTGTATATATTATATTATATATGACAAAAGAGATGAAATATAAATGGGAGATAAGGAGAAGTTAAGATAATTCCCCAAATTACCTATTGCACTCTTTTGAAATATTTTAATATATATGCTAATTTTTCTCATTTACACTAATCTTGGTTCACTGAAAAGAAAGTTTTGTGCTATTGTTTGTTTCTTCTTTGTAAGAAAGTATCTTTTTAAATCAAAGTAGAGGTGGGGAAGCTTGGCTCACCCCATCCAAGGGACAAGCTGCAGGTTCACTGATTTCCATCACAGCAAAAAAAATTCAGTTATTCATTTTTAGTACTGAATAATATTCCATTTATTGACTTTACCACAGTTAATTTATCTAGTCATTTACTGAAGGACAGTACTGAAGGACATCTCAGCTGTGTCCAAGTTTTGATGGTCATGAATAAAATTACTATAAATATGTGTGTGTTGTGTGAATATAAATTTTCAACCCCTTAAACACCAATGTGTACAACTGCTGGATCTAAGAGAAAAATGTACATTTAGTTTTGTGTACTTTTGAAAGTTTTAGTTTTATGCATGTGAATAGTCAGATGGTTAATGATTGTGCATGATTGGATGCCTTTCTCTAAGCAATGATACCATCCAATCTCTGCTAAGTGGATTACATAATTTAATATATGGATGGATTATATAATTTAATATATGGATTATATAATTTAATCCATCCATAAGTCTATTCTACTTATTTTGAAGCTGCTTAGGAAGCCAAATAACTTTCACTATTTGTATGAAGTTGGATGTAGTAAATTCAGAACTTAATTCAGATCACCTCCAAAAACAGCCCATCTTTAAACTCCTTGGAAGTCTATAACTCTAGGTCTTCTAGTGTCCCATAGTTACCTCTTTTGTAACTATGCAGTTCTTTTCCTGATTGTTGGTGATAGCTAGCTATAGGCTGGGCACCTTGGAGCTTGATTGTTTAGTGTTTGTCTTCTTTAAATCAGGAATCAAACTCAGGACCTTTCACTTGCCAGGCAGGCAGCTGCTTGTGCTGCTGAGATATATCCTGGGCCCTCAGAACTTCATGATTTAGAAGGTGGCCTTCATAGAACTTTATGTTTTAGGGATATTCTTTGATGCTTAATTGACTTAATTGTACATTTTCTTTAGAAGAATTTAAAAATATATTAATCAGACAGTAGATTATTTAGGGACTTGAAGAAATAAAGAGAAAAGAAGAAATCTTTTCAAGGCTCCCTTTGAACTCACAGTGATCCTCCTGCCTCAGCCTCATGAGCACTGGGATTACAGGTATGTGCCACCACACCTGGGCTTTTTTTTTTTTTTTTTAATATTTTCTTACAGAACTTCTACTACTAACACTTGTCATATCTCTGTTTCTTCTCATCCCCCAAAGCCTAATACAATCTTAGGAGAAGCCAAGGAGTTATGTATATATGGGTGTGGGAAATTAAAAACTTAGCTTTGAACTCCTTTATGAGTCAGAGACTGTTTAGTCAGGCTGGCGGCATGAGCATGAGCGTGACTCTTCCCCTTTTCTTTGGTTGTGTGCGTTGACACCTGGAGGAATAAAAGGGAAATTCTGAGTCCTTGACCCAGTTCTCCATGGCTCTAAAAGTTCCCAACAGAAATTTTTATTTTCTCTGCAGAAGCTTTGAGTGAGGCTGCCTGTCAGCATGTTTCTCCCCAGTATATTTGAGCTGTCATGGAATTACCAGGATGACAGAAGTTATAGCTAAGCAATGTTTTGCAGGAAGACATAATTTATAAATGTATGCCTGCTATACAGTTATTTTAGGTTGAATTATGAATCTTTACACACCTTGGAAGACACAGACTTATCCCTTTTTTTAGCAAGCAGGCATCATTTTCTTTCCTATATGAAATTTCTAGTTCAAACCTAGGTAACAGCTTACCTATTGTGCTTCTTGTGGAAAAAGTTGGACCTGTCTTCTCACATACCTGGAATTCTAATTACCTTCTTTAAATTTGGCCATAGGCAAAAAACTTGAATAATGCATTCTCATTCAGCATGCCACACCAGAATCTGAGACTGTAAGATGGTCTTTGTTAGATTATCATGGTATTGCACAAAATAATATAACTTCAAATTAATTCCTTTTAAAAAACAAATGTTTTCTTTTAGTATGTTATTAACCTAACTATCCAAGTCATTAGATTTTTATTATAATAATAGTCAATATAATTGTTGGGACATCTGCACTTTTTCTCATCCATGCAATTTTCTTTTGACACTGCTTTGTGTACAATAGTGTTTTATTTTAACAATTATATGAACAAATTTCAGTACTGTTTTCATAATGGATACCCATAGATGTATACCTGCTATTGTTAGAAACAGCATACACATACAGTTTCATAGCGTTCTTTTTCATAAAGAGTATGTCAGAGAGTCCAGAGAAGGCCAAAGAGATTAAGAAATAGCATTTTAAGGTACCTGTAGACTATGTTTACTGGAATGAATTTTAATGAGTTTAATTATTCCATAAACTTCAATAAGTAACTGCATAAACAGTAATGTTTTCATAAAAATTCCATTGTTTCTCTGAACAAATCTTGGTTATTGTTAGGTTAGAAGCACTGTAAAGGAAGAGAAACATTGTTATTTTTACTTATGTTTGCTGTGCTCTTGTGTTCCATGCAAAGATGATTTGCATGTGTGAATGTGGGCGGGCTTTGGCACAGGAGGGCTGTATCCGTGCCTGCATCTCAGCTAAGCAAATCGTCTTCTGGCTGTGCTACCAGAAACTGATGCTCCTGTTGTAATAATTTGCTTTGGCAAGAGATTTTACTCTGCATTTACTTTTCTTCTTGCTGTGGGTCATTTAAACATATGCTCTTATGACAGGCATTTTCCAGATGGATGTGTTTGTTATCCTGTCAGAAAAATCTAGTTTTATCAGGAAGTTGCATAATGGATGAAGTCTTTTTTATTTGCCTCTACATCCTGATATGAATGAGAAAATCTTTTGGCCTTTTCTGTGTTAAAAGCAACCAACACCAGTCTTCCCTGTTTCCTAGCACAGTTATAGAGTGATCAGACTCTCTCTCCTTAGCTTTCTTCAATATCTTTCTATTGTTCCTTGTGCTAAGGATACATTTCTTTTCCTTACATTTAAAACATTTCTTATAGGCCTAACCCAAGACTCCTTTAGCCAGTTATGAAGATGTTTTATTGAAGAAGGTACATTTACAGTCGAAAGAACAACTTTGAAGCCAGTTGGTCCAAAGTTTGGTTCCCAAACTCAATGCTGATAAATGGGAGCTGTGGAGAAGTGACTTAGTCTTTCTGAATGCCAGTTTTCTCATGTGCAACATAGAAATAATGCCTATCTCAGTTTTCTAAAGATTAGATGAGATGGAATTTGTTTGGCACTTAAATTTAGTTACCTATATTATACTTATTTATGATAAATTTTTTCCCTGAAGCAAAAAGGAATTTATTCATATCAAGTTTATTCATGTCCAAGGTTGAAATATCCTCATTAATATACACAGTTTGCTTGTGATACACATTGGTCCACAGCATTCTTGCTTACCCTCCTGCTGCAGGAAACACTTTTCAGCCGTCAGCTCTCTTCTTAGTATGTACTTCCAAGTACCTCACAATTTTTATTTTGGAACTCATCTACGCAATTTACTTTGACACTGCTTTGTTTACAATAGTGTTTTATTTTAACAACTATATGAACAAATTTCAGTACTGTTTTTGTAATATATATTTCTTAAGTATCCTCTGTTGTTATGGAAGGTATAAATGAAGGTAGCCTTGATAAGATTTCATTGCCTTCAAAACCACACACACACACACACACACACACACACACACACACACAGACACGATCTCTTTCTTCTCATGCTGCCATTCTATTATTATCACTATATCATTTTAGTTAGAGCACTATTCTGAATATACATTATTATGACTCTGTAAATGTTAACCATAGTTGATGAAACTTAAAATACACCATAATTACTTTCCTTCCCAACAAAGAATTGTTATTTTCTCTGGAGTTATTAGATGCCTTTTTATTGTCTTGATTTAATTTTATTTATATTTATTACTAATTGAAGCCCTTAATATTCATCTAATATCCAAGTGGCATGTTAATTCCATGGACTCATGAAGGCTCTCATAGAGCTTTCTCACTGGCTTCAGTCTGGCAAGTCGCCCTCTGGGCCTGGTACAGAATCCTTCTCCTTCTCTTCCCTCCACCATCATGCTAAATATTTTTAACCATTTTTTCTGTGCTGAACTTCCTTCATGAATCTCACTTATTTTTATTTTCCTTTGGTAAGGGTGTGTTTTCCAGTAATTTTCTAAGCATCCATGTAACTTTATTGATATTTTTCTGTCTGTGCTTTGTGTTTCATCTTCGCACAAATTGATATTCTTGCTGGGTAAGAAATTTTACACTGGAAACAGCATCCCTTTAGGAAATGAATTTAGTGATAATCCGCTCTATGTAAAGTGAAAATGTCAGAAATCTTTTGGTGTACTGTAAAGGAAAGAATATAAAATTATAAAGAAATATGAATACTGGAATAACTTAGGTGTAAACCTGTGCAAAAGGGCCTAAAGGTATTACCTGCATTTTGTTATTAGAAATAGAATGATGAGAAAAGCACAAGAATCTCTGAAAGACTCTACTCGGAGATCTTATCTGGGGCTGTGTATTTGTAGCTGATGTGTCTGGCATTATTATTGGCACAGGCTCGCTGATTTCAGTGAAAATATTGAGATTCTGTGCGTACAGAAGCCAAACAGCAGAATATAATCCAATGACAAGGTGTATATAGTTACTCTAAGCTAGTTGAGCCCACAGTATTTTGATAATAGCTCAGTGATCATAAAATCTTGAAATCAAAACAGATGGTCAGGCTCCTGAAATATCACTAATCTTTACTAGATTCTTATCCAACTCCAGGTTTGCTGAAGTCTGACTTTTAGCATTGCCTCCTTGCATAAATAAGGGACAGATCCCTTGGAGAAGATATTCTGTATCACTGTCACATGTCCTTGCTTAGATCTTTCTTCCTTTGTGGCTGCTATGCCTTGAGAAGAGTGAAGTATCCAAATATTTTGAGGATTACACGACATAGCCTGAACCCAAAACCAGTCCCTGGGAACCAAAATGTCAATATGATCCATTTGTCAGGTAGATGTCAGAGAGTAAAGTGATAATGAATTACACTAACTACAAGCACATTAGTACCTGAAAGTTGTAGCTATAGCCAGCATTTTTGGAGATCTCCACTTCAATAGCTAGAGATCAAAGAATTCAAGATGATCTGAAGACATTTGCTTTCATTTGATAGGAATAACAGGAACCTTAACCTTTGTCTTTGTTAGCCTCCCTAGTCTTGTGCTATAATTCAGCACTCAAGGATTTTTTATTAACTCATGATAATTTAGGACATCTTACTGGTACAATTTATCATTTTATAATCCTTTGGGTTATAATGTTTATATATTATCTAAGTCACTCAACCAGGACTATACACTCAGTAACAATAAAATAAATATCTTGTTAATACCTAATTGTGGGAGAAGATAGAACATATATCACATGGATTCAGAGATCTACTGTCTCCCTAAAAGTTTTGGGTGTCAGTTCTCCCGGGTTTATTAAGATGTCTTTTCTAAAACAAATCCTTCTAATGGTCCTCTTTATTCTGTACTAATAAGGAGAGATTCAGTTGCTTGTGGGATTACTTGGATTAACAGATAACATATGTGGGTTTGTGGCTCCAATGTGCTTATAAAATGAGCTGCTTACAAAGCTGTTTACAAATAATGTGAGCAGAGCAAGGAAAACATTCCAGCGGAAGTACAAGCAGTTCTCCTCCTTGACCCCTAAGAATCAACAGAGCTCAGGATATTTTTAGCACATTGTTATGTTGTGTAGAGCATGCTAAAGCTCAAATAAGAGAGTTATAGTAGAGGCCACTAGGGTTTTATTGCAAATTCAAGTTGCCTTTAGCTTTTCTTGGCTTATTGTTGATTTGCCTAAAGCCTATAAACAGATAACTATAACATGACCTTCTAAAATGAACTGTTATTTTACCTTCTAAACATTAAGGCAAGTATAATGAACATTTTCCATCAACAAATTGAAATGGTAAATATAAAATTCAAATTTATCAGGGTTTGAGCACAACAAAGTTTTATGAGCAGGTAGTTGACCAATATGACTGTCCAACCGCTCTTCCAGAATGGTCTTATGAAGGCTTTTCTGTAAACAGGTGACTCAGAGTATGGGAGGATTTCATGACACTTTAAAGTGATAAATGAATTTCTAAAAGCAAATGAGAGACGATTGCTTTACTATAAACTCATTTGAGAGAAAAGACTGATGGGAAAGTAACAGTGTCTTTTGTAAGAGCTACCAATTTACATCAATGCACAGATAGCTCAGGGACTATGCTGAATAATCCAGGAGTTAAAAAGAGTAAGACAGGACGATTGATAACAAACTGGCCTGAAGGAAGAGCAGTGTAGAAGAATCTCTTGGAATCAGTGCAAAGTATGAGAATATTTGTGCACCAGATGAGAACTCCAGAAAGACCTCTCTATGGAAGAATCTTTCAATAACCATCTGGTCAAGATTTTCCCTGTCAATATCAATCTTTTTTCCTCCTCTAATCCAGGTGTTGTTTAATAGGCTCATGAGTGCAGAAGTGATGATAGTAAACAATGAGACCATGCTGGCCTTAAAAACCTGGAGTTCCCCAGATTGCAACCGATCTGCTTTGTACTACCAACGGGAGCCCCACTTGTTAAAATCACAAGTAAAACTTGAGCTCCTCCTATGTTATCGCCTAGAGAGACTAGTCTATCATTGGCTAACTGATTACACTGACTATCTTTCATGAAAGCTTTGTCTTCATTAGGACACATTTGTGAGACATACATTGACATTCCTCATCCATTTGCTTGCAGCGCCAAACTTTCTGTAGAGCTGTTCTCTTCTTAGATTTAATGTACATCTCGGGAAACCAAGGGGTATAAATGGATTTAATCTTACCTTTACGACCTAACAGCCTGTTTTGAATCTCTTAAACTTTGGATTTTGTTGGCTTAAACATCTGAATGCTAAACAAAGAACGTTTCCGTAGGAGACATAACATAGTGCCACGGAATCTGGTGTTGGAACGGTCACCTGTCAGTTCTGAACTTTCCATTGAGCACGTGGGAAACAAAGGAGGTAGACCTGTGGGTTACAGAGACGCGTCCTGATTCGTGAAGACGTAGGCTGCTACTGCAGAGTGGAAGCAGGAAGGGCTGCGGGTCCATAAAGGGCTCCTAACTAATGTTATCTCCAGTGGATTAAAAACTGAATGGTGTCAGAGATACTGAAGACTCAGATATTTTATTTAAGATAACTTGAGCAGTACCTATGAGGTAAAGAATTTTGGTCATGGCATGGATTGACAGCAAAGGACAATGAAGAAATAATATAAATAACAGTTATGGCCAGTTAACCAATCATAGAAATATCTGTGTTCTTTTCTACTCCCCCACTTTCTATTTCATATAAGTGACAGATTAGTGGCTAATTATAATTTTACCCATAGAGTAGAATATAAAGATATTAGGAAACTAGGGGAAAATTAACATTAATCTAAGGTTCTGGACTTAGATCTAGATTAATTTCTTATATATATGTAATTCTTAATTATGTTTATTGCCTTCAATTAGCTATAGACATCATAATGTATTATTTTATTAAAAAATTTATGTTTAACCATGTGTAATAATTTATTCAAATAGAATGCTTTAAATGAGATGCTACTTCTTCATAATTAGAAACTGTAAGAATATATGAAAGTTAGACTGTGGTCTCAGAATTTACATTAGAATCAGTGTCTGGTTGTGCCAAGTGGGACACACATGATGCAAGGGCAATTTCAAGCCCATTCTGGAGAACTAAAAAATCAGTCACGCCCTGTTTCAAAAAATATAAATCTGAAGAAAAGTTAGGGTTGTACATTAGAGTGAAGGCTCTAGATTCAATTCAGATTTATAACAATACAACAATAAAGAAAAGAGAAGAAAACAAAAGAATCAGTGTCTGAAGGACCTTGTGTGTGGAATGATGTATTTTTTTGTTCAAGACCTGCTATAGCATACTAATTTGCATGAAACAGACTTTTGACACAGAATTTTCTTTATAATGATACCTGGATTATAAATTTGCTTCATTAAAGTACCTTAACAAGTATGAAGGAGAAATAAAATATGTGTTTGGATGATTCTTTTAGAAAACTTGGAATACATTGTATATCAGACACAAGACTCAGAAATAGAGCAATTACAGAATATTTTTATAGCTTCATGTCATATCAAGTGAATAAAGTGCCAATGGCATAGATATCATTTAATTTCTTATTCAAGGTTGGGATTCTGTGCCAGCTGGATGACTCTTGGGGAACACGGAATATGGCTCCAAGGGGATTTAAGCCTGTGTTTCAGGTCAGTTGGATCCCATTCCCCAATAAATTTGAACTTGTTTTGTCAGGGATCTTTCAGTTTGTTCTTTTTGCATTAAAAAAATTCTGTTAGTACCTATATGCAGTACATACTGTTTATGTGCATCATAGGGAGTAGGTATATGTGTTTAACATATTTTAATTCTTTTATTTTCCTCCTTCCCTCTTGCTTTATTTCTAAGCACTTTCATGTGTATACCCTTTCCCCTTTCATTTCCCTTTGAATAAAAATTTTATTTTGGAATAATTTTAGATTCACAAAGGAGAATTGCAAAAATAACACAAAGTTTCTATATCTCTTATCCAGTTCCCCTTAATGTTAACATTTTAAACTTATTATATGTATCCAGATGATAACAATATTATTGGTATTTCCCCATCTATTAAACTTTAATTTTTACTCAGCCTTTACCTGTTTGAACATTGATATTATGTTTCTGTTCCAAGGTCCTCTCTAGACTATCACATTACTCTCTTTAGTGCTCTGGTCTGTGATAATTTCTCAGTCTTGCTTTTTATAACTTTGAGAGTTTTAAGCAGTAGTGGTCAGCTATTTTGTGAAATATTCTTCCACTTAAACTTTTATGATATATATGTCATGGTTAGACTGGATTGTGTTTTCAGGGAAAAAACACACAATGATACAAAGCAATATCTCATCATATGATAGTAAGTTTACATGATATCAACATCACTTAATACTGGTGTTGATAATTTTGATAACTTAAGGTGATATTTGTCACTTTTTTATTGTAAAGTTACTGTTTTCATCTTACTATTCTGTATTCTGAAGCAAGTCAGTTCAAACCATTCACATTCAAGAACTTTCTCTCACCTTTAACAGGACTCTACACCAATATTTATTTTGAGTTCTAAAAGATCAACTGCATATCATCAAAACCAGGAAAATATATTCTAAGAGAAGGCACACTAGAATAAGATTTTGTATGGAGAATTATCCAATATACTTTAGATAATTTTTGTACTGGTTTATTTGATAGACAAAGAAATTATAATTTTGGTAACAATTTATTTTGCATCTTTAAGAAATGTACTTTATTACTTTATTATCTTGGAATCTGAGGATTAACTGTTTCAGAACGTTTGGGAATATAATCTTGGAGAATAAATTTGGGAAAATATCAATTTAGACCAGAATTCAAAACTGAATTTTGATTTAATAGAGATGCCATAGATATATTAATTTTCTTCAAGTAGAAATGATAAAAATTTAAATATACTGCATTATCACATGTAGTACCTAGAAAATAATTTATGTATCAGCTTGAATGTAAGTGATCATTTTGTTTTATTACATTCAAATCACTTTTAATATTTATTAATTTGATATTACTGTTGAACATAAAATAAGTTTGTAAATGCCTTCTTCCTAAGCTTTTTTAGTCAGAATTATAATTTTTCAAGAGTAGTGCATAACTTACATGCAGCTGTGTCCCATTATTGATGGTAAGCTTTAGAAAAGCAGATTTCTGTGCCAAAAAATAAAAGTTCTTCTTTAATCCTAAATTGGTAAAAATCTGTGAGTTTCTCAGCTGTTGGAAACTTACAGAATCGTATTTTCTTAGTTGCATTTATTTTTACTTTTATTTTTTTAAAGACAAAAGAATGGAGACTTATCAACAACCAAACAGACATAAACCAGAATAACACAAAAATGATAAATGAAATACAAAATTATAGAGAAAATAATAGGGAATTAACAATGGATGCTGTATTACATACTGTTATCTTCGCATTTGTTAGTCAGTTATACAAATAAAGGCATGTACGATTAATCAGACAATTTTCTCTACCCTCATCTCCATTGTTTTCCCACCCAATCAGTTGTCTTCCCTTTGATAATGACTGTACTTTTTGGTTTTATTCATTCCCTTGGGCTCTCACACTGGGAAGACACATGGCTGCTTCAAATTATGCTGCAACATACATGGGTGCACACAAATTGCTATGACACTCAGTGGAAAAGCACCCAATCTCAATGATGATACATAGAGAGGGGCCCAGGCACACTGTGATCAGCACCCCACTAACAAGCCCTCAAGGCCTTCGGGAGTCCGGTCGGTTCTGTGGGGTCGCCCCTGTGCATCGCCAGGTACTGCCCTGATGCAGCATGCCTTGGGGGGGATCACCTCTATACACAGCCAGGCTCTGCTCCAGCATGCCTGGGGGCCTGGGCAAGTCTGAAGGGTTGCTCGTGCACACTGCCAGGCTCTGCTCCATCGCTGTGCTCCCAGGGGCCTGGTCCATGTCCTCAGGATTTTCATGTAGCCTGTAGGGAATCATCTGCCCCCCTACAGGCTGCTGAGCTCCCTGTCAAGGCCCCTGGGTCCCCTCATAGGCCACCATTGTCTCCCTGCAGGTCACCTATGACTCTTTCAAGGCTATCTCCACCCAGGTACAGAACCAGGTCTGCACCCTACTTCCAGGTCTTGACCTCCTCCCACCTCTTGATCTCCAGTGCTGCTGCTCCCTGCCCCTTACATAGCTGGTAACTGGGCACACTTATAATGCTGGGCACAAGTGGTGTGAGGTCTCCCCAACCCATGCTCACTGAGGTAGTTCAGGGTGTACACTAAATCTAGTTATTAGTTCTAGGAGACAATTAGAGGAGTTTCTTGGGTCTTTTGTGTAAAGTATGTTGTCATCTCTTGGTCTGTTGGACTGCTGCTTTTTGTATAATTTGTCACTATGTGTTTATACAAGGTTCATATATGCGAGTGGTATAAAGTCCCTCTTGGTGCTCATATTAGTAGTTTAGAGAGGATCCTGAAGCCCATGGACTCAGCCCGTTGCTGTCGGGAACACATGTTGGGTGTGAGGGGTGCCAAGTCTCAAGGTGCTCACAGAGGGTGTTCAGGGTGGGAGCTGAAGCCTGGTACTGTTGTGCTTCAGTTCCCGTTTGTTCATTGGCTGGATCCTTGGGAACTGCCGTGGCCCTAGGGTCACAGCTGCTGCTCTCTACTGCTCTCTGCTGGTAGTTGCTCTCACAGGGGAGAGGTAGCAGGTCACAGCCTCAGGGCATGTGCAGAGCTGGGTGTGGCAGGCTGTGTACTGGTTGCTTTGTGTCTGCCTTGCCTCCAGGAACTGATTAGAATGGGTTGCTGCAGAGTGGGCATTCTGCTTCAGTGGCTGTTGTACCTTTTTATCATCAAGCTGGGTTTGACAACATCTAACTGCCACTGCTTCTTTTCTGGGCTGTGCTTTTTCTGCTCTGGTTTGGCCTGGCTCTCGGATTTCTGCTCTTCTCTGGCTGAGTTGGGAGGCTCCTGCAAGTGCAGGCTTCTGAAGTTGAAGTTGCAAGTGTAAGAATGAGGGAGCAGGCCAAAGGTGTGTACAGAGCAGTGACTCCCTCTTTCTCCCCCTCCTCTTCCTCTAACTGTGCCATGGTGGCTCCATGAACTTTTTGTCCAGGAGGGATCTTGTTTGGTCTTTCTGAGGACTTCAATTCTCATTTCAAATCCTTCCTGGGACCTGGGGACCTGGTTCTCACCTTCTTGTCTTTCTCATGTTGCTATATTCCAGTGTCTGGGTGGCGATCCTCCAGGAGGATCCTTCTCTGCTGCTTACCCAATTGCCATCTTCCACTTAGTTGCATTTAATAAGTGTTAAGGGCTCGCAGAAATTAAATTTCATAAAGAATTACTACACAACAGTTTAAAGATTATTGTTGGTATTTATTATCAATGTTAAAATAAAATTATTTAAATTTAGGGATATTTATATTAATAATTCATTAAAACTACTTAATGAAAATGACATGAAAAACATATTTAAGAAAAATGCTAGTTTAAAGTGAATAGAGTAAAACCACACATGGTGGGGAATGCTTGTAATCCCAGCACTTGAGACTTTGAGCCAGGAGGATCTCTGCCAGATCAAGGTCAACCTTGACTACAAAGTGAGTTTGAGGCCAGCCTAAACTGCATAGAGAAACCCTGTCTCAAAAAGATCAAAATAAATAAATAGAGCTATGATGATTGATAATTTTTATATTCGTCAATAAACTTCTATTGTCCTTTTATTTATTATCTTTTAGATATGGAGGAATAAGGACTTACATTTCTATGTAATAATAGATAAATACCCATTGATTATGTGTAGAAAAAAATCTCAGATTGGCTTTAAAAATACAGTGAAACCAGTTAATATTTATGATTTACCTAATAGGTGATTGTCTTCCTATTGGGCTACATTAAAATAATCTTCTACCCTCAGGAAATTCTTTATTAAATGAGATTTTAGTATATGTGGCTTAAAAAGACTAAAGTCCTTGTTTGAAAGATGGCAGAAAAAAATATCAAATGATAGTCCTTGCATAAATCAAGTTTTTATACCATAATTGCCATAAGGGTTCAGAGACAAAATAGACCACTTACACAGAATTGGTTGGGAAGAGTGTCATTTTGATTTGGGAAATGTGAGCATTTGCTTCTGAATATGTCTCCTTGGGTTGAAATTGTCAAGTAAGTAGTTACTCCTGGACTAAATTTCAGAATTCCGTATCTAAAAAGTATATGTACTATGGAAACTTCAGTTTTTTAATGTCAATGTTAACTGAAAACATAAGATGAGCAGTCAGACATTAAAGTACTGTGATTTCTGTTGCCAGCAATGTCAGGAAAGATGTAAAAAATGAGCCATGAAGAAAGAGAGAAAAGATTTGGATCTACAAAGAAGTAGGTTTCCATCTATAGACCATGGTAGGCATGTCTATCAAAAAAGGTCTGAGGATATTGATGACCTAAGGTACACACACACACACACACACACACACACACACACACTATTCATAAGTAATTAACAATGAGCCTAGGAAATTGGGATGCTTTTGAGGCAAAGATTTACTACATATCACCAAAAGGATGAAAAATACACTACAAGGGAAGGTACACTGGAATAGGATGTATGAAGAGCTATTCAATATATTAATTTACGGAACATGAGCAAAAGTTTTCACAGAAGGGTTATGTTTAGAAAAAAATGGATGACATAAAAAGCAATAAAAAGCCAAGGTAATAAAAAATAATTTCTCATCACTTCCTTATGTATGTATCAGTCTTTGTAAGCTATCTTCCTACTTAGCACATGTCCTCACGAGAAAGGCCAGTTGTGTTTAAAGGCAAACATAATTTTTGGATTGGCAAATATATCAGTTATTGAGGGTAAACAGGGGTAAAAAAGGGGTAAATGGAACGTATCAGTTTTGGCCCAGCCTTCTAATTTATGTGTGTAAAGAAAATAGGAAAGCTAGTGTAGGAGTACGCAATATGTGGCTTAGTCTTCCAAGTCTAGGACCATTTTTTTCTTAAGGTAGCCAAGTACCACTCAGCTTTTTCCAAATTTCATTGTTTGATAGCACTTCTTGTTTTAGCAAATGCTGGAATAATCAGTTAAATTATTTGGGCATTAAAGTCACTGGTGTTACCTGAAATAGGGATTTTGAAGAATTGCCAGAGAGGAAGAGTTTTCATCAGGTCACCAGATATTTTCCTTTATTTAGTTGCTTTTATATTGGAGGCCTGACAATATTTTCTTTCCAGTTTCCTGAGTCTACAAGTCACTTTCAGAGTGAAGTCTCTGTTATTCCTCCTAAAGATAGCCTTAACTTCAAAGATTTCCCTGGCTTTTTATTGGAAAACCTATATTCCTTCCTTGGATGGAACAGTTAAGCAGGCAGAGCATTACATGTAAGTTCTGAAACTTCCTGACTAAAGATATTTTGGAACAATCACTTTTTAATTTTAAAGCAAATAAAATAATAAAAGTCAATAACAAAATAACAACAACATAGACAAAAACAAAACAAAGGAAAACAATAAAAATGATGTAGGATTTCAACACAAAAATGACAGGAATTAACTGGTTGTTTCATTACATAGCATTATCTTCAACGAAGTTGCACAGATTACCAGATGTAAGAATGAAAGATTGATCAAACAATTAAAGAGAATAAAAAATAATTAAAAACCCATCAGGAACGATACAGAGTTTCACTAGACAAGAGGGTAGGAATTCACCAATGGTTGTTATATTGCATATTGTTGTTTTCAGATTAGTTGTCCAGATTATCAGATAAAAGCATGCAAAGTTGGTCAAAGAAAATTAAGCATTAATTGTTCCTTTTAACAGATCATTATACATCAGCAGTACAATTATCCCAGCTATCCATATATATATATACTTTTCCCCCTTCTTTCTTTCTTTTTCTCCTTTCCCTCATTCAAGTTGTTCTTTCCTTTGAGCAATTTCTTTCCCTTTCATAATATCTATTTTACAGTTTGGGTTTTATTTACTATTTCAGATTCTTACACAAGGGAGACAATACAATATTTACACATGTGGGTCCTATTTATTTCACTTATGAGTATGGTCTCTAGTTCATTTTTGAAAGCTCAGTGTTATCTCGAAACATGAAATGGCTGGTGAGATGTTGACATGCAAGAATTTCAATTATTATCAGTTCAAAACTACAGCTGTTAGCCAGAATCTGGTATGATTTATGCAACTATTAAAAGTTACACATAGCCTTATTTTGTTAGTTTCTGATGGGTTATGAATTTGATTTTTCCCATGTTTGGTCAAGTTGACAAGTTTCTAAGAATTCTTTGACATTCCTGACTTCTTGCCTGTTGGGCATGCCAAGCCAATAAGCACACAAGGCTGCTCATGGCAAAGTGTTTGTTTCAATATTTAGCATCATATTCTCAAGTGGATCAGAAGGACCAGCTGGAGAGCATGAGACATTTAGGAGGTATTTCAACCACCATTGTAAGTTATGTGTGAAAAACAATGACAAAAGCTTGACTGGGTATAGCGTGATCAACTATGAAACCATAAAACTTATACGAGTATGATTTGAGTAAGGCCTAGGGTAAAACTTTTATTAGATTTCTATGGTCACAGTAAGATATCATAAAAATCATAATTATCCTGGTTATAAATGGATTAGTCTTTGCACCATTGGGCAGTTCTCCTTGTTATTCTGGGTTCAGTCAAATGTCTTCCTCTCAATTGGAGTGATGGGGCTGCTGGGCTGCCACATATCCCTTGTCCTCTAGCAGGCCAGTCTAGGCATGTTTTCATGGCAAAGGGAGAGGAAGAAAGCATAAGAATTAAGTACATAAAGTCTTGAATTCCAGCCTCAGAGCTAGTACATTATTCATGTTGACAACGAACTGGATAGAACAAGTTACAAAGCAATGCCAGATTTAAGGAATAAGAAATAGACTTTTCCTCTTGATGGGAGAGGTTGTAAACAGGTGACAAATTGAGACCTTTGATACAGGAAATCCATCATTAGCCCCTAAGCTCCAAAGACTAAATATTCCATCCGTGTCTGTGACCTCCAGTATGTCAGGGTGCAAGTAAAGTCCAGATGCAAACTGTCGTGATAGTAGTTTGTGCACCTCATGCCGTAGCACTTCTAGTGACCCAAGGCACATGCAGTTATGGTCCAAATGTGAACCCTTGTGTTAGCAGCTACTGGGCCTTTGAATGAGGACCTCCTGTCCACACCGGGCACATGGAGAATGGAGACTCAGACTATAATGGCAGCGGGGATGTGGGTCACCTAATAACTACACATCCTTAATCCATATTCAGAAACACTAGATCCAACCATCTCTAAAAAGTCTCACCTATGAGTGCACGAGAGCTTAGATTTTTAACTTTTTTTTTTTGCAGTACCGGGTATCAAACTCAGGACCTTGAGCTTGCCAAGCAGGTGCTTATTCCATTGAGCTATATCCCTAGGTCCTAGCACATCAGACTTTGGAGGGATATCCAGATATGGGTCATAACACAGAGCTAATATTTACTTCAGTAGACTCGTAGGAAATATTTGTTGACAGAGGAAAGAATGAGAGGGTTACAAAGACAAATAATTATACTCCAATGTGGAAATGTAACATTTAGTCTTCAAAACATCCCTATAAAAATTTTATTGTTCTCATTTCATAAACATGGAAATTGAAGTTGAGAGAATTCATTGGATGTCCATAGGTTAGAGTGATCTGTTTTTGTTTTTTGTTTTTTCTTGCGGTACTGGGGATCGAACTCAGGACCCTGCGCCTGCTAGGCAAGCGCTATTATACTGAGCTATATCCCCAGCCCTCATAGGTTAGAAGATAGTGGAGTTGTATTGTGTTAGATATCTAAGTTTACCCTGCAGTGACCTTGAATCTTTTAAGTTAGTCTCTAAGAATAGAATGGCCTATATAATAAAACTTTAAATTTTGTGTGAATTACCTAATTTTGGAGTTTTTCTCTTATAAATTCTCTATCACCATTGCATTGTTAGCATGCTTGAATACTGGAACCTTTCAAGTGGATCATGCTCAATTTTTGCAAGATCTTTATTAACATCAGATCGTTCAAACATGATAGTCCATGCTTCTCACTTTAAATCATCTTTATAAAAGCACCTTGAAAATTGTTGTTATTGCTTACCTTTATGTATATAATGGAAGGTATAAGACATTTCTGATCAATGTGGCAATTAACATACCACTAGAAACTAATGTCATTACAGATTCTGAAAGAATTTTTTCTGAAAAGTCCATGAGCATCCCTTTATTCCAATAAATAGTTCTGTGCAACAGAGAAGACAGTCTAGAAAAGAAGCCCATGAAGCGATTATTTATTCGGTTGAGCATGCAGCCTGCTGTTCTTCTCACTGACTCTCTTACTTTCTTAGTAACTTGTGTAAACAAAGGATCAAGAACATGTCTGTATGGATTCTAGTCACTGCATTGTTCAGTTTTGCTTCAGTGCCGGTGTTGTTTCATGCTGACTTCATATCAGCTCATTAACTCATGTTGTGAATTCTAACACTGCAGTATTTTTGAATGTAAAAGTCTGTTGTTTCTTAGCAGATATTTAATTTCTAATATAATCTATAAACAGTGTTTATTTTTGGCTTCCTCAACAGTGCCATTACAAATTACAGCTTCTTTTCTGTCTCTTTCCCTCAACTAAATCTTTGAAAATAAATCAGTGTGCTATTTCCAAAGCTTACATCATATCACCCTGACATTTGAATCATTGCAAAAATGTGTCTTGGAAATATTTCCAGTGTCTTTTTAGTCAAAGTTTTATAATCTAATCCCTGTATGGGGAATCTCTCACATCTTTGCATCTCTTCCTGTTTATAACTCTATAATTTCTAAAATTTTATTTTAGAGTCTGTGGTATATTTTTTCCTAGCTAATGAGAAAAAAGAGTAAATATATTATAATATGTAAATGTATTTTAGGTATTGGATGGCTGAAGATCTCTCTCTTCCTCTCTTCAGTTTTTTGGAAAGTCAATAGATACCAGATAGCACATGAAGGAAGTTTTTCTTCTCCTTTTTAATTTCTACATTTCCTTCTTTGCTCTTTTAAGCATGAACTCTTTTCTTCTTGGGAGTTCCCAATATTCCCTCCTTTGTGAATCTGTAATTGATATAGTGTAAACATCCTGACTTTTACTCCTTTTCACTGAATTCAATATTATATTCTCCTTATCTTTTTTTTCTGGTATCCATATCTGTAGTAACAACATTTTATTCTGACTCACCTCTCTGTGGCCAGACTTCTGCTATCCTTTCTGCAGAAATTTTCTTGATTACGTTCTTCACTGGTAATTTTCTACAGAAATATTGTAATATGCATTTTAGATGAATAGCAATTCTTATTCTCAGTTAGGTATTATATGTAATGACAGTGAGGAGCAGTGGCTCAAGCAGAGTCTGAGAAACAAAGCCACCTCCAGAGGTGACAAAGTCCAGGTCCAGCCCCAGCTCTTGGTCCAAAGCCATCTCTTCTACACTTCAGGTTCTCATCCTAAGCAAAGTACATCATAACATCTGTTAACTTTATTTTACTGTTAATCAAACTTTTAACAGTAGCCTACAACCTAATATTTAGTAAGGTATTACACATCTTCAGGGATTCTTTTTTTTTATTTTTATTTTTTTTTTGCGGTACTGGGGATTGAACTCAGTACCCTGCGCTTGCTAGGCAAGCGCTTATTCCACTGAGCTATATCCCCAGCCCAGGGATTCTTATTTTAACTACTATTCCCATATGATATTTATCTGAAAGTGGCAAAGGAAGCCAAAGTGGACTGGATCATTCCTGCTTAATTAAGTAAATTTTTCCAAATTAGATAGAGGATATGCATAATCTCAAAGTGTCTTTTGAAATAAATGATTATTAGTATTCAGATATTTAACTGATTATTAGTATTCAGATATTTAATTATCTTGGGAATCAAATTTCTCCCAACTTGGTGTACTTTTATCCTTTCCCTCACCTGAATTCTCTTTCTCCTCAGAACCATCTGATGAAAAAGTATCTTAAAGCATCGTCACTGCCCTCTAATGGAATTATGAAGTGCTTCATTGTTCCTAATGCCTCAGATAAGTTAAAAAATGGTACATATGCTGTTAACAGAACTGAACTGAGGAAAGAGAATGTAGTTTTATTAGTGAGTTTCCTGAGGAGAATTCATGAATAATTATTTTTTCATTTAACATAAAGCTACAAAGCTACATATGAAGATACAACATGAATCAAGCTAACTTTGGGCAGTAGTGTTTCAGTTCTGTAATAAAATATCACTCGAAACCACAGAAGCAAAACAGAATTAACATAATTTCAGACAACTACATCTTTAATATTTTCCTGATGTTTGATTCGCAAAATGGTTAAACTGCCTGGACAGAATGCAGTTACTGATCACCCTTTACTGGGAGTGAAATTCCTTATTTAACAATGGACAATGCTGATTCTCTCTTTTCTCTTAAGTTGTTCCATAAAGGTACATTTGTAAGTAAAGGAGAGGACCTTCTTCATTATAACTTTCTTCCATCC
Organism: Dinomys branickii; assembly: GCA_004027595.1. NCBI lineage: Eukaryota > Metazoa > Chordata > Mammalia > Rodentia > Dinomyidae > Dinomys > Dinomys branickii. Next base: position 57,680 of record PVLD010008018.1, read on the forward strand.
TTCCTTCTTTCTTTTCTCATTTTCTTTTTTAAACATAAAAGAACCAAAGCATATTAGCAAACATACAGACATAAATAAAATAACGTAAAAACAATAAAAGCAATACAGAATTTCAGACAAGGTGATAGGAAATTAACAATGGTTGTTGTAATACATATTGTTATCTTCAAATTGATTGCTAAGTTAAAAAAATATAGGCATGCAAGATTGATCAAACAATTAAACATTTACTGTTCCTTTCAATAAAGCAACAGAAATTAGTAGTACAATTATTTTAGTTATCTGGTGTATATATAAATTCATATTTTTTCCTTTTCTCTTTTCCCTCATCCCAGTCTTTCCTTTTGAGAGGTTTATTTCCTTTTCACAATATCTATCATACCTTTTAGATTTTCTTTACTCTTTCAGGTTACTACCCTAGGGAGTCTCAGTTTCTTTTTCTTTTTTTCTTTTCTTTTTTTCTTTGCACTGAAGGGGATTGAACCCAGAGACTCAGTCATTCTGGAGAAGTACTTTGTCACTAAGCCACACTCTTAGCTCTAGTTTTGAATTTGAGTGTAAAAAAAAGATAAGTGATCTATTTGAGCCTGTAGGCTTTATGACCATTAAAAAATAACTTTCCTAGATCACTCAAGGAAATCTGGTTGCTAGCTTCTTAGTTTCATAATATTTTCAGCTCATATCTCATTTTTTGAGGTGTTCTAGCTTTAGTATATCTAACTGAATTCAGGTGAGAAAACTAAACTGCCTCAGTAGCTCAAATTGTGTGCTTTATCCCAGCCACTAGAAAATTTAAGAACATTTTCATGAGTAGTGTGTCAAAGGCTGAATTTAAACATGTGGAGGAGGGTCACTCTAAAATGGAAATATGGGGAACTGGATCTACTGGCTAAGAACCATGGTATAGATAGTTAAATATCATTTTCTACAAATGTCTTAGAAAAATGATTCTGAAACACCAGCAGTAAGATTTAAAAGGCCTTCTATGTACTAGTAGAAGTTGGCAGAAAGAAAGAGGAATGAAATGATGTTTATTAAAAGTGAAATTTCACCCATCTTCAAGAAAACCATCTCCTTTGCTGTCTGTATGGAGTCTTTGGCAGCTGTGCTATTGGGTTTGGAATTCCTCAATTAGATTGCCCCTCACAAATGATCTGCTAAACTAAAGTAGAAATGACAATGGCCCTGAGTCAAGGCCAGCAGTTTTCTGAAGCTGTTGGTTTCAAGCAGGAGCCTAAAGTGGCATCTTTCTATGGTCTATTGGCCATTTCAGAACTTTAGAAATGTAATGGTCAATTCATTAGAAAGAAACAAATAACTAAATAAATTTTACGAGAGGACTTCAAGATGGTGACCGGGTAGGCAGCAGAGAGAGAACCTCCCAGAGGAATGCCACTTGTACAAAGGAATATAGGAATATAGCAACATGTGAGACAGAAGGGAAAGAGGTGGGTATCCTGAACTCAGGAAGGATCTGAAAGGGGAACTGAAGCCCTTGGAGAGACTAAGCAAAACCTCTGCTGGAGGAAAAGATCGGAGATCCCCCTGGCGCAGTCGGGGAGAGGAGAAGGAGGAAGTCATCACTCCAAGCACACCCATGGCCCGCGCCCTCGTTCCTGCATTCGCAGCTTCAGCCTCAGAGGCCCACTCTCACGGAAGCCTCCTGACTCGGCCAGGGGAGAGTGGAGTTCTGAGAGCTGGTTCAGGGCTGGAGAGAGGAGGGCGCAGCCAGGAAAGGAGGCAGTGGTGGTTGGGAGCAGTTGGCGAACCCAGTGTGAGGATGGGGAAGTTACAACAGCCACTGGGGCAGAGTCCCCACCCTGCGACAACCTTCCTGATCAGCGCCTGGAGAGAATCAATGCAATTAGTACACAGCCCACCACGCCCGGCTCTGCACCTGCCTTAAGGCGGTGGCCCCCTGCCTCTCTGCTGGGTGAGCGGCTACTGGCGGAGAGTAGCAGGGAACCTCGGCGGTGAGCCACAGCGGCTCCCAGGGATCTGGCCGAGGAGCGGACGGGGCCTCCAGCACCGCAACTGGAGGGAGCTGCAGATGGAGGTGGATTGCGTGGCTCCATGCCCTTCTCACTCCAACATCAGGCAGGAAGCACGAGCTGGGTTGCCGGGACTCAGCTCCCACCCTAAACTCTCTCTGGGAGCACCTTGAGACTCGGTGGCTTGAGCAAGCACCGCCTGTTCCTGGCAACAATGGGATGAATCCACAGTCTTCAGGACTCACCCCAAACTATTAACGTGAGCACCAAGAGGGTCTCCTTACAGCTAGCACATATGCACCTTGCATGAACCCATAGCAACAAATTAGGTGAAAAGCAGCAGACCAGAACTCTGAAAAACAACAACATACTGTATACAGCAGACCCGAGAAAATCCTCCAACTCTGTTCTAGAACTAATCTTTAGACTCAGTTCATACCCTGAGCTAACACAGTGAGAATGGGCCGGGGAGATTTCAAGTCCTTATACCAAGCATCGTAAGTTTGTCCAATGCTCAGCTGCAAGGGGTGGGGAATGGTAATACTGGAGATCAGGAGGAGGGAGTAGGAGAAGAAAGGGCCTCTGGCATCGAGGCAATGGGACAGAGCCGAACGGGTCACCGAGGGGGCCGGGGCACATGCCCTGTGGCTGCTCTGCTGTGGGCCCCATGGCTGCTCCACTGTGGGCCCTACTGAGGGCACCCCACGGACTGGACCCGCCCCCACCCATAGCACGGCAACGGGGCAGAGCTGGGAGGTCCACTGTGAGCATGGGTGCTTTTCTACCCCTGACCATGGCAGTTTGTGTACACCCATGTGTGTTAGGGTGTAGTCTGAGGTAGCTGTATCTCTTCCCAAGGCGAGAGTCCAGGGGTATAGATAAACCTTGGAATACAATTATTATCACAGGGAAGATGACTGAGTGGTGGGGCAGCGGAGATGAGGGAGGAGAAAATTGAATGATCAAATGGGCCATCATCTTTGTAACTGAGTAAGAAATGTGAAGGTAACACTATGTTGGACAGCATCCAGAGCTAATTCCCTTCTATGTTCTCTATAATTTTGTATTTACCCAATTGTTTTTGTATTAACAGAGGTGAAGATAACTTTATATTACATAGCATCCAGTGCTAATTCCCTATTATCTTCTCTATAATTTGGTATTTCCTTTAATGTTTATGTGTTAACTAATGTAAGATAACATTATGTAGTAGAACATCCAGTGTTAATTCCCTACTATATTCTGTGTAATTTTGTATTTTTGATATTGTTTATGGCTTATTCTGGTTCATATGTCTCCATTCTTTTGTCTTTAAAATAAAAAAAAATACAAAAAAAAAAAGAAATGACAAAACTCCAAAAGAAGACAAAAAGAAAAACGTAATTTGTATGTGAAGTAAAAATTTTAGAGATTGGTTTGTGGGTCTGATGAGCTCCAACATGAATCTATCTCCTAAGATAACTGAAGCCCACAGAGTCTCCCTCACTTGCAAAGTCCCTCACCTTTACAGCTTTCACTGTAAAATGAGGAAGAAGACAAGGATGTCCACTTATAACACTCCTATTAATATAGTTCTGGAAATATTAGCCAAAGCAATTAGACAAGAGAGAGAGATAAAAGGAATAATAACATGTCATAGATGACATGATACTCTACATGGAAGACCCCAAAAACTTCACCAAAAGACTCCTAGAATTAATAAAAAAATTCAGTTGCATAACAGAATACAAAGTGAACACTCAAAAATCAATAGCATTCTTATACATATACAACAAATTCACTGAGAGAGAAATTAGGGAAACCACACCCTTCACAATAGCATCCAAAAAAGTGAAATACTTAGGTATCATTCTAACAAAAGAAGTAAAAGATCTATACACTGAAAAGTACAATATTCTTGTAAGACATCAAAGATAATCTCCCAAAATACAAGCTGAAGTCAAAATGGGTTAAACGTGTTAATATTAAAACAGAAACACTAAATTTACTGGCAGAGAAAGTAGGTAGAAACCTTGAAGATATAAGGATAGGCAGAGAGTTCAAGAACAAAAACCAAACTGCACAGGAAATACTTCAAATATTCAACAACTGTGATTTCATCTTATTAAAAAGATTTTGCACAACAGGAGCCCCGTGGTCTGTGGGGGCCACCCCGTGGGCTTAACCAGACCCCTGAGAACGCCTCGGGGGCAGAGGCTGGCAGCCCATGGGGGCGACCTCAATGGCCTTGACCAGGCCCCCTGGAGCTCCTTGCTGGGGCGGAGCCCAGTGGTCTATGGGAGCAATCCCACAGACTAGACCGGGCACCTGGGAATCCCCAGCTGTGGTGGAGCCCAGTGGCCCACAGGGGCGATCCTACAGACTTGACCAGACCCCTGTGGGCCTCGAGGGCCTATTAATCGGGTGTTGACCATAGTGTATTTTGTTTCCTGCCTATTTACCGTTTTTGAGGATGGGTGCTTTTCCACCTAGTGCTATAGTAATTTGAGTGCACCTATGTTCATTACAGCATAATTTGAAGTAGCCATGTGCCTTCCCATTGTGAGAGCCCGAGGGATTAAAGAAACCAAAAAGTACAGTTATTATCAGAGGGAAGACAACTGATTGGGTGGGAGAACAAAGGAGATGAGGGTGGAGAATACTGATTAATTGAACATGCCATTATTTGTATAACTGAGTAACAAAAGTGAAGATATCATTTTGTAATACAGCATCCATTTTTAATTCCTCAATATCTTCTCTGTAATTGTGTATTTCCTTTATTGTTTTTGTGTTATTCTGGTTTATAACTGAATAACAAATATGAAAATAACATTATGCAGTACAGCATCCATTGTTAATTCCCTGCTATCTTCTCTATAACTGTGTGTTTACTTTATTGTTTTTGAGGTAACTGAGTAGCAAATGTGAAGATAATATTATGTATTACAGCATCCATTTTCAATGCCCCCCCAAAAGCATTTGCACATCAAAAGAAAACACCAACAGAGAGAAAAGTAAACCCACAAACTGGGATACAGTTTTAGCCCAACCTCCCTCAGATAAAGGACTTCTATCTAGAATCTATAAGGAATTAAAACCAATCTGTCCCCCAAGATTCAAATATCCAATCAAAAAATGGGCATCTGAGATGAATACACACTTTCTGGATGAAGAAATAGCAATGGCAAATAAATATATGAAAAAATGTTCAACAGCATTGGTTAATTGAGAAATACAAACTAAAACAAAACAAAACAAAACAAAACAAAACAAAACAAAACTGAGATTCCATCCCACCCCAGAAACAACGGCTATCATTAGGAAATCAAATAATAAATGCTCAAGCGGCTGTGGGAAAAAACAAACCCTCCTCCACAGTTGGTAGGAGTGTAGAATGGTACAACCGCTGTGGAAATTAGTGTGGAGATCCTCAACAAACTAGGATTAGAGGTCCTGTTCAACCCAGCTCTTCCCTTCATGGGTATTTTTCCAGAAGAACTGAAAACATCACACCAAAGTGATGTATGTGCTCCCATGTTTATAGCAGTGCAATTCAGCACAGCTAAAGACTGGAAACAATCCAAATTTCTGTCACTTGAGGAATCGATAAAAAAGTACAATTACTCCACTATAATAGAAGATAAATTTGGGCTTTTATAGATAAATGGATGCAATTTCAGATCATATTTACAAGTGAAATAAATCAGACCCATATGTGTAAACATTGTATTTTCTCAGTAGCTTGAAAAAATGAACAATAAATAAGTTCTAAAACATGCAATAGATACTGTGAAATGGGAAGAAACTGTTCCAAAGAAATGACAAACCATGATAGGGAAAGAGGAAATGAAGGAATGAAAAAATACGTGTATATACAAGATAGTTAAGATTGTTATACAGCTAATATCTCTTAGTTCATTAAAAAGAAAGTTTTTGTGCTAATGGTGTATAGACAAAATAAGGTACATGTATCTTCTACTCTGAATAACTACTAGGAAAATGACAATGTACAATGTATTAACTATTTTAACTGTCTTAGTAGCTTGTTTGGAAACTCAGTTTCATGGTTGTTTTTCTTTTTTTAATAAAGGAAAGAACAATTGGAATGGGGGAAGGAAACATATATATAAGATAATAGTACTCCTAATTTCTAGTGATTTATTGAAAGGAACAATTAATGTTTAATTGATCAATCTTGCATTCTGAGCAATCTGAGCAACTTCGTTGAAAATAAAAATATGTAATACAGCAACCATTTTTAATTTTTTAATTTCCTATCATCTTATTTTAAAATTCTTTACCTTTTTCATTGTCTTTGTGTTATTATGTTTTGTCTTTTTTGTTGTTTTTCTTTTTTCTCTTTTTAAAACAAGAACATACTATTAAAAACTGTTAGAAAAAAGAAATAAATCACCTATTAAGGGATGCCCATCTGAATCAGAGCAGACTTCTCAGCATAAGCTAAGTCAAGGAGAGTTTGGAGTGAAGTTTTTCAAGTCCTGAAATAAAACAAACTCCAACACAGACTGATGTGCTCTGCAAAACTCTCTCTCAAAGTTAATGGAGAGGGTGCTAGGTAGATAGCTCAGTGGCTGAGGGCCTGCCTGGTAAGTGCGAGGTCCTCTGTTCATTTTTCAGTACAAATAACAGCAACAAGAACAAGAACAACAACAACAACAAAGTTAATGGAGAAATAATATGTATTTCCATGACAAAGAAATCGGAAGAAATTCATGATTACTAAACCAGCTCTCCAAAACATTCTGAAGGGTATTTTAGAAAGAGATAGTGAAAACTACAGCTCGAAGACAACGACAGAAGAAATGCACCGTGTAAGGCATGCAGTTAAACAGGGGGGAAACCAAATGGAGCCAATGACAGCAAAATATGTGAAGGGTAATCTACCAAGTATCAGTCATAACCAGCAATGCAAAAGGTCTCAACGCACCGACTGAAAGGATCACCCTGGCAGAACGGATCAAGAAGCAAGATCCAAAAATATGCAACGTACAAGAGAAATATTTAATTTAAAAGAAGTTTATAGACTGAAAGTCAGAGGATGGAAAACAATACTCCATGTGACATGAACCAAGAAAGAAGCAGGGATAGCTATTCTCTTTGCAAAGGGGATTTCAATCCAAGACTGATTAAGGACACAAAGAAGATCACTGTAGCCATTTAAAGAGAACAATCCAAGAGAAGGACATAACAATCATAAATATATATGCACAAAGTATCAACACACTCAACTATATAAAACAAATATTAATGAACCTGAAAAATCAAATAAGCACTAACAAAATTGTAATGGGGGGCTTCAATACCCAGCAGTAAAAAATAGATCAACTAGACAAAAATATCAACAATGAATTATCAGAACAGAACCAAACTTGTGAATACACGGAGTAAGCAGATGTCCACAGAGTGTTCTACCCCACAACATCAGAGTACATCTGCACATGTGTACAGCACAGCTATGCGTGGGACATTCTCCAATACAGACCACAGAATAACTCACAGAACATGCTTAGTTAATTACAAAGAAAATGAAATTATTCTGTGCATGTTATTAGAGCATAATACAATGAAATTGACTATTAATGCCAAAAAAACTGCAAGAACTACATAAACACATGGAAATTAAATAACACATTCCTGAACAAGCAGTGGTTCACTGATGAAACTGAAGAAAGCAGGGAGGTTCTAAAATTAAATGATAGCACTGATACAACATATTGGAATTTGTAGCATGTGATGAAAGCAGTGCTGAGGGCAAATTTATAGCAGGAAAACAGAGTAAGCTCAAATAAACAACCTTAGGTTTAACCACAAACTTCTAGAAAAAGATGAACAAATCAAACCCAAATCTCATATGTAGGAAGAAATTAAACAGCACAGAGTAGACGTTAATGAAGTGGATACTTAAAAACCACGTGAAGAATCAATGAATCAAAGAGCCATTTTTTAACGATTAAATAAAATTGACAGCCCTTAGCCAACCTTATCAAAACAGGAAAGAAAAGACCAAAATCCATGCAATGAGGAACATGAAGGGTGCAATCAGACAGATTATGCAGAAATTCAGAAGACCGTTGACACCTACTTTGAGGAGCTTTATTCTTATAAGATGAACAACAGAAATAGTGGACAGATTCCTAGATACACATGAATTATCAAAGCTGCATCGAGAACATACAAAACTTTAAATAACCCAATGTCAGTCAATGAAATTGAAGATATAATTAGAAACTTACCAACAAGGAAAAGCCCAATCTCTGAGAGATTTACTGCTACACTCTATAGGAAATTTAGAGAAGATCTAATGCCACTATTCCTTAAAGTCTGTAATAAAATTGAAATGCAAATAAAATCCCCAGTCATTTCTGAAAGCAAGTATTACCTTGATACTGAAAGAAGGATCCAGCCATAAAAGAGAACTACAGGTTAATTTCCCTAATGAACATAGACACAGAAATCCTCAATAACATACTGGCAAACAGGATGCTGCAAATCATAAGACGATAAGACACCATAAACAAGTGGGATTTATCCCATGGGCACAATGATGCTTCAACATACACATATCAATAAATATAATAAGCCATATCAACAGAGCCAAGGACAAAAATCACATGATCATCTCAATATACGCAGAAAAAGCATTTGACAAAGTCCCACACCCATTCATGAGAAAAAGGCCAAAGAAAATTGGAATAGATCGATTTTACTGCAATCTGATAAAAGCCACCTATGACAAACTAACAGTCAACAACATACTAAATGGTAAAAACTGAAAGCTTTCCTTGTAAATCAGGAACAAGACAAGGATGTCAACTATCATTGCTCCTATTTAATATAGCTCTGGAAACATTAGCCAGAGCTATTAAACAAGAGGAAGAAATAAAGATTGGAAAGAAGTTAAATCATCATAATTTGCAGATGACATGATACTCTGCATGGAGAACCCCAGAACTCCACCAAAAGACTTCTAGATTTAATAACCAAAATTGAATCACATAGCTGTATACAAAGTCAACATTCAAAAATCAATAGCATTCTTGTATACAAATAACACACTAACTGAGAGAGAAATTAGGGAAACAACACTCTTAGTTACTTTTCCTGTTGTTGAGGCAAAATACCCAGTCCCCAAAGTTAAAGGGGAAAAGGATTATTTAGCTTACTGTTTGTAGTGGTTTTGGTCCATAATCAGCTGGCTGCAAGGCAGAGTAGCCCATGGTAATGAGGCAACAGTTCAAGGTGGAAGAATACAGAAAAAGCAATGAAAGAGTGATAAAAGCCTATTCTTTCCCTTGTATTAATTGTAATCAGTCTTTCAGGATTAGAGCAGTGCCAGTCCAATAAGTGGACTGATATAGTAATCACCTACCCCTAGTCCCAGCACCCTGAATCCCAGAATAGGACTATAAATGAATCACACACTCTAGATTTAGCCACCTCCAAAAAACCCCCTGTGGCCAGATGAGGCTTTGGGTGGACATCTGTGCACAAATCATAACAAATGCCTTGCACAGTAGCATCCAAAATATGAAGTAATTTGGAACTGAGTTACTGAAGGAAGTAAAATACCTTTACTGTGAAAACTGCAGTACTCAGCAAAGGAGATCAAAGAGCATATCAGAAAATGGGAAGATATCCTTTGCTCTTAGGTAGGAAGATGCAACATAGTGAAAATGGCCACATTGCAAAAACTGTTATACAGATTTAATGCAAATCCAATCAAAATACCAATAACATATCTCACAGAATGAGAGAAAATGGCCCTGGAGGAGAGAATAGGTGTAGGCGATGTCTATGGAATTTCATCGCATACTTTATGAACAAAACCCTGATTGCATGGGAAATATCACAAAATAGCAAAATGTTGAGTATAATTTAAATGTCTATCAATTGACAAATGGATAAAGAGGGTCTGATTTTTTTTATACAATGTAGTACTATTCAATCTTAAAGAAGGATAAATTTGAGATATTTCTAAGTAAATGGATGCACTTTGAGACTCTTAAATGAAATAAACCAGACACAAGTATAACATCATCTTGTTTCTCTGAAGTCAAAAATATATAATAGATATTGTGAAACGGGAAGAAAATGTTCAAATGGGAGGGAGAACTAGTAAAAGGTTTGGGGGAAAGGAAGAAAGATGCTGTCATGGTAGAATGACCTATTTAGTAAAGACTGATAAGGGTGATTGCTATATGTGGGGACCCTCCGGATCATATACAAGCTAGAGTTAGAATTTGATTCCAGAATTTGCAAATGCTTCCTTCATAGCAAAGATTTCAATACATCCCTGATTTCTATAGTACATACTTCATGAGAACTTGTCGAAAGGCGAGATTTTTGAGCTAAGCTTTAGATGGTTTTCTCATCAAAGTACCTCAGATGAGACAGTGCAACATGTTTAGAAATGTTCGGTGAGAGGGCATCTGAGCATGGGTACAAAGTGAGTATAATGATAGAAAATGAGCTTTCAAAAAGTGCAATTTGAAGTCTCATTGCTAAAAAGTTGTAAATATTGCCTGGAATTATGGATATTTTGAAGAGATCATAGGAAAGGAACTAACTCAGAGGCTAGACCGTTTAGGAAGTATTTCAGTAAGTACTAAAAAATATTGTGAAGTTCAATTTAGAATTATCAGTCGCTGTCCCTTGGACAAAGGTCTTCTATCTAGAACATATAAAGAACTAAACAACATCAGCCCCTCCAAATTCAAAGGCCAAATCCAAAAATGGGCATCTGAGATGAAGACACATTTCTCAGATAAAGAAATACAAATGGTAAATCAATACATGAAAAAATATTCAACATCATTAGTCATTCAAGAACTGCAAACTAAAACAACACTGAGATTTCACCTCACCCCAGTAAGAACATCTATCATTAAGAAAGCAACCAATAACAAATGCTGGTGAGAATGTTGAGAAATAGGAACTCATCTCCACTGCTGGTGGGAATGCAGATTGGGGAGATGACTATGGAAATCAGTTTGAAGGCTCCTCAGCAAACGAGGTCTGGGGGTCCCTTTCCACCCAGACATTCCCCTTCTGGATATTTTTCAGAAGATCTGTAAACATCATATCACAGCGATATATGTGCACCCATGTTCATAGATTGGATAAAAAATTATGGTATTTTTATATAATGGAGTATTATTCAGTTATAAAAAAGATAAACATGACGCTTTTATAGGTAAATGGTCACAACTAGAGACCGTACTCATAAGTGAAATAAATGAGACCTGCATATGTAAGCAATGTATTGTCTCACTAGTGTAAGAACCTGAAAGAGTGAATAAAAACTAGGAGGTCTGATAGACATTGTGAAATGAAAGGAAAATGCTCAAAAGTAATGGGTAAGAGGGCTGTGGGAAAGGAGAAAGGAAAGAAGCGGAAATTATGTATGTACATATATACAGGACAGGTAACAGTTGTACTATTGTCTTCTATTGCTTTACTGAAAGAAACAGTTAGTGATTACTGGTTTGATCATTATTGCATGTCTCTATATATTTTCCTGAGAAACCACTTTGAAGATATCAGCATGTAATACAACAATTATTAATTTCCTACCATCTTGTCTGTAACTCTATTTTTGTACTGTTCTTATGCTACTTTGTAAATGGATGTCTGTTTGTTAATATGTTTCCTTCCTTTATTCTTAAAATAAGATGAAAAAGAAAGATAAACTCCAGGCTTTTACAGAAAAATGGTCACAACTAGAGACCATACTTATAAGTGGAATAAACAAGATCTCCAACTATATGCAACATATTATCTCACTAGTGTAAGAACCTGAAAAAGTGAATAAAAATTAGGAGGTAGGACAGACATTGTGAAATGACAGGAACATGCTCAAATGTGAAAAGCAACTGGGCTGAGTCAAAAGAGAAAGGAAAGGGAAATTATGAATGTATAAAGGAAAATTATGTATGTATATATATATATACTGGATAGCTAACATAGTTGAATTACTGACTTCTATTGCTGTACTGAAAGAAACAGCTAATGATTAATTATTTGATCAGTCTTGCATGTCTCTATTTGTTCTCCTGAGAAACCACTTGAAAATATCACTATGTAATGCAACAAGCATTGTTAATTTCCTACCATTTTGTCTGTAATCCTGTACTGCTTGTAGTGTTCTTATGCTATTTTGTAAATGGATGTCTGTCTGTTAATACGTTTTCCTTCTTTTATTTGTTATATAAATTAAAAAAAGAATTATCAGTCACATGAGAAAGGAGGAAAATCTGCAAATATTCAGGATATTCAGTGGAAGGAGAGTGACTGATAGGGATCATTAGATGAGATAAAGAATACACAAGAAGGAATTTCTTTTTTACCAAGAGCTTTTTTGGTTAGTACAGGATCCTGATTCATCAAGGCAGTTTTTGCAGATAACGCACGTCTTACTTGATGCTAATTGTTTACCTAGATTTCTAGCAGAATCCAGTGTGCAGTTCTCTTCATTTGTGAAGTGCAAGGTTATCCTCAGATCTTACTGAATGAGAGTGCATATGCTTTTGTAATCTTACACTTGACTCTCCCATTCTCTGAGTTACTGCTTATCTTTAGCGATATAGAGTGTTAATAAACTACAAAGTATATTTGGTTTAAAATCATTCTTATACAACTGGTAAGTTTTTCTGATAGTGAAGATAAAGTCTTTGCTTAAACATATTAACTTACTTAACCAAACAGTTCATTCCAGTATATTGTAGCATGTCTATAGGTATCCATTCAGTTTCTATATGCTATAAGTATTGTTGAAAAAAAATACCATCTGCTATAATACACCCAGGAATACCAGTTATTTTTTTCAGTGTTGAAACAGACATACATTTAGCTTTGTCTTTGTATATATTTATGATTAGATGTTATTGAGCATTAAGAAGTAAAACCGTGTATGAATTTTTTTCGAAAATCTAATATAGCATGATATCAAATTTAATACCCTAATTGGAAACTAACAAGAGATGCTTTTACAATTACTTCAATGTTTGGTAAGGTTATGACTCATGAACAAATTTCATGGTTGGGTTGTGTTTATACAAGACAGGGTGTGAATTTTAAAAATGGATCAACAAGATGGGACAGATTTAGGTGTGGAGATATTTACGTAATATGTTTATATATGGGCATAGAGAAGCAGAAAAACAAGCACCTTCTTTGGTATGCTCAGTGTTTTTAAAGAAGAATTTATGCACTATTGTATTAATAAACATTTTTAAGACTGAATGAGAAATGGCTCAGATAGGATTTTGGCAAAGAACCTATGAATAGGTAAATTGAAAGCTAGTGACAGTTTAAATCCTTAAGAAAATATGGAACAATGCCACATGCAGACCTTTCATTTACAGTGATAGAATGTAAACTCACTCTGAATGACAGACCCCTCAACAGTGGCAAATAAAATTAACTAACAGTGGTAGTGTGGCTGTAAAACAGAGGAAACAGCTAGACAACCCAAGCAATTAAAATGGAGTATTATTGTTTTCACTAGTAATAGACCTTACTCATAGGCATTATCCTAACTCATTCTGGCAATTGTCACACTGTCTTGTTCTATGCTGATTGTTCCTTTTGCAAATATAATTCTGCTATCATTATATTTGGGTCCTGTATTCTTCAGACAGAATTTAGGAACAGAGCCTGTGCTAATGTGGTTCTTATATACAGTAGCCTTTTCAAAGGCTGATGAGGTCTTAAATAGCTCTTGCAGGAACATTTTACCAGGCTAAAATCCTGAGTCTTCTCAGGATTTTGTAGTTCCAAAACCATACCAGATGTCTCCTAACTGACTGTGCCATGGGTAAGGCCAACTTGTTCACAGGCAATTCCTGAGCAAGTTCAGAATTGTGTAGTAAATAAATAGAACACTGAATTATCATTTATATTACAGCTAAATTGGTCTTATTAAAAGATTAACTGTGGGACAAAGAATAACTCCTAGAGGCTTAAGAGCTCTCTTTTAAAATATCTCTACGGAGAAGTACAGAAGAAAGAAATGCCATCTAACAAACAGGATATTTGTGTATAGTGGGGGTAGGGGTGGGCATAGATTATGTAACAAGGGAAAGGAGCTCAGATGTACTACACAGATGTTTAATCTAATAAATACTTCTGTGTGTCTCTGTGTATATTTAGGTGAATATCAATATTGGAATTTGACATTTTCAATTTTAGTTTATTTTTGCAGTGATGCTGATTCAGTTCAGGGTCTCATGCATGCTAGGCCATCCCCAGTCCATTGGCATTATGTAATGTGTGCTGAACAAAATGATTCTTGGCCAACTATTCTTCCCTTCCCTTCCCTCCCCTCCCCTCCCCTTGCTTTCCTTTCCTTTCCCTTCCTTTCTTTTCTTTTTTCCAGTAATATGTAGAGGACTTGATCAAATTATTTGTGACTTGCTCAAACTTTGGTTCTGGATTTCTGGGACTCCAATTCTATAGGTAGGTAATGGAAAACTTCCTTTGGGAGTGTTTATAGAACACAGATTCTTCTTCCCCCAAATACTTAGCAAATGATTATGAAACAAATGCTCTTACCCTTAGCTCCCCTGACATTCTTGGGCTCTTCTCAGCAACAATGTTCTCCCTTCCTCTTTCAGTTTACAGCTACTTCTTCAGTTTTGCTAGGTGGCAACTAATGTCAGTTCTTTCACATGCCAAACCAGGAGTATAGTTTCTCAGAATCCTTGGGGATTGTGAAGGAGTTACAGACCTTCCTTATGACTGTAGACTATTATCCAAATACTGTACTCCCTTAGGATCTCTTTTGAGAGCAGTGGTTGTTAGCAATGGTTTTGTCACTTAAATCTACTCCTATTAAGTTCTTATATTCCCAGAAATGTCTTCACAGCAATTGTATTGCCAAGCTCTGCAAACCAGAAATTTCTAAAGTCAGGTAGTCATTATACTTAGAATCCTGCTGGGTTTCCTCCTGCTACATTTCCCTGCCACAATTTGTGGAGCATTTTGTAGTCCTCTTTTTTCCTCCTTTATATCCAAGCTCTCCTTCTTTTGAATCTTTTGAATCCTAGCACCACTATGTTATCTAAGCTGTCCTCTCTCGTGTGGATGTTGGAAAATGCTTTACTTTGCTTTCCTCACATCCACTGTGGATCTTTGGGTTGTCTTCATGCAACACTGGAAGTAATAATCATCCAGATTCCATTATACTCTTTTCCTACTTGGATGTCTTCCTGTGGTTTTTGACTGTTTTTAAGAAATCAGACATCCTTAATATGGTCAGTAAAGTTCTATAAAACCTTGAACTTATCCACCTCAATAGCTTCATCCCTTTATAGTGCTCATTTCTGAGCTATGATTTTGGTTCATCTTCCAATACTTTCCTCAAAGTAATTATCATATCATTGCGATTAATGGTTACCTTACATTTATCTTCATTTTTATAGCTAAAGTTCCTTATGAGCAGATACTTTGTGTTCTTTACTTCATGCCATTTTATTCCCTATGCCTAGTTTAGAGCAATGAATCTAGTAGGTGCATAATAAATGTTCATATATCACTAGTTAGTATCTCTGGAAATGCATATATAACACAGTTCAACAAAGGTTAAGTTGAGCATTAGTTCTGTTTTTTTCTTTTTTCTTTTATTTATTTATTTTAAATTTTTTGTTTTAAAGATAAAAGAATATAAACCCAAGTAACACATAAAAAATAAGAAAATACAAAATTATAGAGAAGATAGTAGGGAATTGACAATGGATGCTGTATTACATAATATTATCTTCACATTTGTTACTCAGTTATAAACCAGAATATCACAAAAACCATAAAGGAAATACACAATTATAGGGAAGATATTGGGGAATTAACAATGGATGCTGTATTTCATAATGATGTCTTCACTTTTGTTACTCAGTTATACAAATAATGGCTCAATCAATTAATCAAACAGATTTCTCCACCCTCATCTCCATTGTTCTTCCACCCAATCAGTCATCTTCCCTCTGATAATAACTGTACTTTTTGGTTTATTTACTCCCTTGGGCTCTCACATTGGGAAGGCAAATGGCTGCTTCAAATTATGCTCCAACAAACATGGGTGCACTGAAATTATTATGACACTAGGTGAAAAATAACCCACCCTTAAAGAGGGTACACAGGCAGGGAACCAGATACACTATGGTCAACACCCCACTGATAAGCCCTTGAGGCCCTTGGGGGTCTGGTTGAGTCCATGGGTTCACCCCTGTGGACTGTTGGGATCTGGCCCAGCAAGGTGCTCCCAGGGGCCTGGTTGTGTCCAAGGGGTGGCCCCCAGTGTCTACTGGGTTCCACCCCATGAGGCACTCCCAGGGGCCTGGTCGAGCTTGCAGGATCTCCTCCGCAGTCCACTGGGCTCTGGCCCAATAAGGCGCTCCCAGGGACCTGCTCCAGGTCCTCAGAGTTTTCATGTAGCCTGCAGGGAGCCCCCTGCCTTGTTTCTCATTTCTAATCCTTCCTGGTACCAGAGGACCCACCTCTGTCCCTCTTGTCTTTCTCATGTTGCCATAATCCAGTGTCTGGGTGGCGATCCTCCGAGAGGATCTTTCTCTGCTGCTTACCTGGTCACCATCTGGGCTGGGCTTTCTCTGCTCCAGTTTTGGCCCAGTTCTTGGAATTTCACTCTCCTCTTGCTGAGTCGGGAGGCTTCCGCGAGCTCGGGCTTCCAAAGCTGAAGCTGTGAGCACAGGAATGAGGGAGCGGGCCGAGGGCGTGTGTGAAATGGGGACGCCCTCTTTGTCCTCCTCCTCTTCCTCTAACTGCGCTGTGGCGGCCACCTGGGCTGTTTCTCAGGAAGGAGTCTTGTTTACTCTTTGCGAGGGTTTCAATTCTCATTTCAAATCCTTTTATGTTGGGCACAAGTGGCGTGAAGTCTCCCCCACCCATGCTCACTGAGGTATTCCAGGGTGTGTACTAAGTTTAGTTTTAGGAGACAACGAGAGGAGTTTCTTGGGTCTTCTGTGTAGAGCATGTTGTCATCTCTTCATCTCCAGAACTGCTGCTTTTCAAATATCTTGTCGCTATGGATTGATACAAGGTTCATATTTGCAAGTGGTATGAAGTCCCTCTCAGTGCTCATAGTAGTAGCAAGCCTCAGCCCTCCATCTTGTAGTTGACCTGGGTACTCTTACTGACCTGTGGCTGTTGCTCCTCTTCTGGGTTGTGTGCCGGGGACCTTGTGGGGCATCGCTTGGGGCAGAGTACAAAGGAGGGCGATCCCGGGGCAGGGGTGGGGATATGGGGCCAGCAGTAGCACCATACGGTCTGCGGCAGCTATGTGTGGTCTGTGGCAGCACCAGTGCCCATGGCGGCTACACAAGCTGCCCAAGGTTGCCTCCATGTTGCAGGGCTGCATCTCCTAGCAGCAGCGGCGAGAACAGCACAGGCTCCAGTCCGAAGTGGGAGGCGCTGTGGAGCCTTCAGGCAGCTGGATGCACTGAGGGGTTGAACTCAGGGTGAGGAGAGGGCAGTCATGGCAGGTGAGGTGCTTGGGGTGGGGCGGGGCCAGGCTAGAGCAGATCCGTACGTGGTGTGACCAGCGTGGCTGGTTGAAGATGCTGGGGTCACTCTGCTGCTGCACATTCTGCCCTTGGAGTCAGCACTCCGATCCTGTGTCTCCACAATACTTCCTAACCGCTGCTGCTCCCTCTCTGGGCTGTGTCTTGTCTCCTCTGTTTCAGTTTGGGCCCAGCCCTCGGATCTTCACTATCCTCTGCCCGAGTGAGGAGGCCGCCCCGAGCATGGGCCTCCAAAGCCAGATTACAGGAACAAGGGAGAGGGCCAAGGGTGTGCATGAAGTGGTGACTCCCTCCTTCTCCTCCTCCTCTTCCTCCAACTGTGCTATGACAGCCGCCCGAGCAGCTTCTCTGGGGCGGGTATAGTTTTCTCTTTCTGATGGCCTCAATTCTCATTTCAAATCCTTCCTGGGACCAGGGAACCTGCTTTTCTCCTTCTTGTCCTTCTCATGTTGCTATAATCCAGTATCTGGGTGGTGATTCTCCAAGAGGATCTTCCTCTGCTGCTTACTTGGTTGCCATTTTCCTGGAAGTCTCTTTTGTCTTTTTGAGATAGGGTCTCATTATGCAGTTCAGGCTGGTCTTGAACTCATTTTGTAGCACAGGCTGGCCTCAAACTTGCAATGATCCTCCTGCCTCAGCCTCAAGAGTGCTGGGATTATAGGCTTGTGCCATGATACCTGGACTGAGCAATAGTTCTAATAAATCATTTATAATATTAAAATTGTGGTACACCTAAAAAATTGAGTTTTTCCTCTTATTTTTTAATACAAATGCAACTTCTCATGTTAGTAGTATATCTCTG
The DNA here is from genome assembly GCA_004027595.1 of Dinomys branickii. Classification (NCBI taxonomy): domain Eukaryota; kingdom Metazoa; phylum Chordata; class Mammalia; order Rodentia; family Dinomyidae; genus Dinomys; species Dinomys branickii. The sequence continues at coordinate 76,009 of PVLD010008018.1, forward strand.
GAAAATTATGTCTGTTTTAGTTCATATTATGGCTATACAGTAGACACATGAGTACTTGGTGAGTTCTTAGCAATGCTTGAGAAGGCTTTCTACTGCCTTTTTTGTCTTCTTCATCATACTAGGGATTTAGCTACTTCATTTGCTCGATGTTTTTGTTTAATATTAACCTTAGAATTATAGTACCTGGTACAAATTCCCTAAGGACTGTAACTACCAGATATTTTAAAAGACACATCATTACATTCTTCTCAAGAACTTCTACTGTCTTCTACTGGGTGACTTACTTTCCAAGCTGGTGAACTGTCTCAAAGAGTACTGATGACTGTGTCAGAAGCTACTTTTGGACACCAAAGTATTTGATCATTGTCTCTTCTGTGGGGCACACTAGGTTCCATACTGTTATGGTTGATACATTGTATCAACTTGGGGAGTCTAGAGGTTTGGCTAAGTGACTCAGCAGTTGTAAATCTTGGAGTAAAAAGGACATGCCCTTACCCTTCTGGGATGTTTATTATGTTAATTTGAGAAGTTTAGAAGGTTAACTATGTGACCCAGAAGGGAGCTGGAGTGCTTATTTGTATTCATCCTAAACCTGTGCAAGAGGAAGGCATGCAGAGGGTGTGGCTGTAGAGGACCCCCCCCACCGCCCCAGAGCTGGTGGACTGTATAAAAAAGGAACTGAGGAAGGACCGGCTGCTGGTTCCCCGGAGGAGCTCCGGTCTTCACCTTCAGCTTGGTCATCTCCTGGCTTCCGGTGCAGACTCTTCGGCTTCCGCCTGGAACCCTTCAGCCTTCTGGTGTTGGCTCTCTGGACTTCATTGTAGATTCACCAGCACTTCATTGCAGACCCAAAAGCCCTTGGTACGGACTTGCACGGACACTGTGGTGAGCTCTAGGCTCCAGGCCTGGGCTCTTCAATCTCCAGTGTGCAGACACCCTCTGCACACTTCCTCATCTAATGCTGTAGTTGACCATTGTAAGCTAACTAACCTTTCCTTCCTTCATTTTGGGTGTTGGATATTTTGTCTCAGCAACAAGAGAAAATAACCAAGACACATGCTGTTAAAATTCAGACACAAATAATCTTTAATTAATATAAGGTGATGCTATCCAAATTAAAATATAAGTATATAAAAATCCAACTATATTTGTCGTTTCTTGTCTAGAAATAAGGTTTTATATTTCACTTATTAACTAAATATTGATATGCTTTTAACTGGTCTTTGGATTTGAAAGGATGCCTGTGTATGTTGAAAGAAAAAGCCACAGGAATCAGATTTGCTCTTGCGTTTGACTGAAGTAATATTTATTACCTCTATGTGATTATACTGATAGCAAGATATTTGCGTTTGAACCTGCACACCAGACTGGATTTGCATAAATAGTTTGTGCTGGTAGAATTTCTCTTGTGTTTATGTATCACACATGAGAAACTCAGAAATACATCTTGCTTCTCTTTTCTCCATATTATCTTTCAGAGGCTTCAAATTATCAAAGTTACTAAAAGTAACTTCTTTACATATTAATACCTATTGTACTAATATAGAGTAAAATGATGAGGAACACTCTCAGACTTTTTATTTCTGGGTTTCGTTTCACTTATAGCATTTAAATGCAAGAAAGTGAAAATCTGTTCTTGGGCATAAATCTTGTGTCTTTATGAAAAATGCGTGACTTTGGGGACTAGGTCTGATAGTCAACGACTTATTTCTCTGGCTTAACCATAGGAAGGTTTTCTCCAGATACTTATTTTATTTATCAATCTGATTCTTTTGTCATACATAAACATGTTCTAACTGTAAATGATGTAAATAGTAAGGATTAAGTGCCTTTTGATAGCTTCGTCTATGCTCCCTAAATGTTTCTTTCCAAGCATTGATAATGATTAGATGTTTGATATGTATTTCTGCAAGCTTTAAAACACATTTTATATATGTGTGTACATATAGACAAAATAGGGAGTTTTTTTAACAAGTGATAGTCCATATACTGATACAACCTTCTCCTTAAAATTATAGTTTCTCTTGAAATTTTCATAAAATATCTAAAAATAAACTGGCTTATACCATCTTTTCCTGGTATTTAATTTTTGATATTCATCTTTTTAATTTATCTGGAATATATCTTCACAAATACTATGAAGTGAAATCCTAGTGAGTATTTTTCAAACTGGATGCATCTTTTCATTTAGAATGTATTTGCTTTTCTCATCCTTTAAATTTTAACAAACATCTTCAAGAGTAAATTAGAAGAAATTAGCATGCTATTATTAGTTGTTTCATTATAATTGAAATGTGACTTTAAAAATTTCAACTTATACACACATAAACTTATAGCTTTTAGGACCTTGTTAAAATAATTTAAAATTCAATAGATTAATACTCAGAATTATTTTTTTTTTTACTTACAGAAGTTTATGGAAGAATAAATAACGAGACAGGAAAGTTTTCTTTTAAAGATTCCTCAATAGCCTGAGATCCATTTCTGTGAACAAAAAAGGAGTTGGCCTTGTAGGTCACAGAACAGTCTAGCCGCTTGTGAGATTTTACATGTCCTGGCAGCTGAGGACTGGCCAATCTAGAGTCAACTTCAAGGGAAGAAGTAGCATGAACAAAAGCCACTAAGAGACTCGAGGGGAGCGTTGGGACTGATAGTTCGTAAAAGGGACATTAACAGAATATGTTTAGTAATACACTCTTTGCATGCTAGTACACTTCAGATAGGTGCTTCATAAGTAATCAGCATTGCTCGTGGTTGAGTTCATGTCACATCTCTACCTTCTTGGACCTTTCTTGCTTCAGTTAAAAAGCAATTGCCATCAGTCTGCTTTGCAAAAAATATAGTGGCAGAGGTAAGAATTCAGTTGGGACAGAGGGACTTTACTGTGCAGAAGGCACTAGGAATTTTCAGTCTGTCAACCTTGTTTTATATGCAAAGCTTGGAAAGGTTATGTGACTTGCTCTCAGATCACACCATTAACAGACAAGCTGGAACTACAGACCTCCGTTTTCGTTCTCTTTTTCATGCTCCACCTAGGTCACATACCAAAAAAATAAGAACCCAACTTACATTGCTAACAACAGTAGTCAGGAACTGCTTCTCCACATCTTAGTTAAGGATACTGCCAAGAAATAATTTTCTTGAGCCCCAAATTGAAGAGTCACTCTTCTCTTTCTCTACTTCCCACTTCTAATCTTTCAGCTAATCCAGTCAGTTGTCTATCCAGCACAGATACAATATTTAAAATCAGCTTTCCTTTCACTGTTCATCTTGTGAAAGCCAGTATTGTCTCTTGATGGGGCTGCTGCCCCTTAACATGGCTTATAGTGCATCAAATCACCCCCTTACTTAAACCCTCCAGTGGCTTTCCATTTTGCTTTGTGTGCAATCCATTTGTGTCCTCCTGGTCTACAAGGGCCTTCGTGATCTGCTCTTTCCTCTTGGCTTTTGTGTGTAGCCACTTTTGCATTCTCACACTGGTTCACTGTAGGCTGGGCACTCTGTCAGTCCATCTCTTTGAAATACCCTGCATGTTTTTTCTTCAAGTCGTGTGAGACATTTCTCTAGCTAGAGTATTTTATACTTTCTCATCACTCCAGTCTCACCCAAACACCATTTTCTCAGAGTCCTTTCCTCACGGGCCATTTTCTTGCCAGGTACTCTCTACCCAAATATCTTACTTAAATATTTACAACTTTTCCTACTACTCAGAATTATATATTTAAGAAGTAGTTATCTGCTCTCTGTACTAGCAGATAAGCCGCATGAAGGTGAGGCCTTTGGTTTGTTCACTTATTATTGTGTCCAGTGCCTGGAATAGTTGCTGGCATGTAGCTGAGTGTTGAGCATTGAAGTCTGAATGCCAAAGATAGGCTTGCTTAGGTAATCACTTATAGTAAGATCTTTAAGGCCAAACATAGCTCTGTGTAATGGGGAAATTATTTACTTCTTTAATATTTTTAAATTATACAACAATAATGATTATCATAGGAATGATAACAATTGATTGTGAGACAATTAAACAGGATAATGCATGTGTTTTACCTGACTTCATGCCACATATATAGTGTGTACTCAGTGGTAACAAATAGAAATAAAAGGTGAAAAATAAAACTAAGGTTAACATTTTCTGTCAGCTCATAAGTAGATGTTTTTGAGGCCTGCCATTCTCCCTTTGCTGTTCTATGTCAATAGTTTTACTTCAGGAGGAACAAAGAATATTTTTTAAAGAAATATGACAATAGGAAGGCAGAAGTATCAGTTCATCCCTTGCTTTTGATCTGATCTATCTCCTCTCACTTTTAGGAAGAAACTGAGGTATGAAATTAGAAGAAAGGTTAGAAAATAGAGCACATTACAATTCTATCTGTAGTTCACCATATGGTTGAGTGTGTAGAGTTAGTGGAATTCACAAACTGTACACAGTTTAGTCTATTCCCAGAGGGTAACTTGCCATACTATAAGCAGCAAACCTGAGGTGGAGACATAAAGTTGCTGTATTTCTTAATTCAAGACTAATGTTTGGGTCTTTCTCATACACAGGACTGAAGTTTATCTAAAATTCTAGACAGGCCTTTCCAACCAAGCAAATAATCTTCTGTTGTTTACAAACAATTCTAAGTCAGAGTCTCATTTGATTTTTTCATGAAGACAAACAGGAAGGGAAGGAATTGGAACATAAACACTTGGCCAGTGATGAGAAGCAGGCCTTTACAGCCAGGTGCTCCTAAGACTCTTACTCTTTCTCTTCTTTCACTGGATATAAATCGGAGTGAAACCAAAAGTTAGAAGGAATTTTTCTTCTTTAAAGATTACTTAAAATTAATGTGAAAAACTACACAAAATGTTTTTCTAAGGCAATAGCTTAAACTGATGGGTGCTTCAGACATCATTTTAACTATCTGTGACAACACTTCTTGGGGCACTGTCAGGGGCAGGAAAGAAAAGGCTTTAACCTAAGGAGACTGTAGGGCAGCATGAGTATGGAATGTCTAGCTTTACAGTTTGGAATAAGAAGACTTCTAAGTAATTAATCTCAGCATCTCCAGATTAAAAAAAAAGCAAGTAATATGCAGTAGATTCTCTTTTTAATTACCTATTATTCTACTAATGAGGATGCTAGTAAAATCCTTAGTTTGATATGCACTCAGGACATCTCTTAACTTTATCTAGCTTGCAGTTTTTCTTCATGCTTTGTGTAAATTTTGCTGGTTTTCTTCTCTGAGTTCCATGACTTTGCCACATCGTGAATCTCCTGGTTCTCAGCGTGTGTAGAGGAGCAAAGCGCAGAAATCTGGACCCACTTCCATCTCTTCCCATGTAGATTTTCGTGTAAATCACGTTTCTCCCTCTAAGTGGGGCTTGGACGATGACTTCATAGTGTGGCAGTGAGGACTAAAACAGTGTAAACAAGAAGTGTTTAGTAGGACTTCTGACGCACATGCAGTGCTGTGTGCATTTTAGCCCCTGCCATTGTTTCCAGGAGACTTGTTCATTTTCATCTGCATTTGTTCAGATTTCACTTTTTATTAAACAGTGTTTTCAACTGGCTTCTTCAAGAGGTGGTTTTGAGCTTTATATTTTGCCAACTGTCTCTACTAATTGCTTATTGCTCAAGAGACAGTTTCTCTAATGAACTCTCTCTCTCTCTCTCTCTCTCTCTCTCTCTCTCTCTATATATATATATATGAATTGTGCAACAAACATTCCACCTTATTCTTTAAATAGGATTTAAGGTTTCCTTTAAGTTTCCCTTTGGGAGATTCTCTCATGACCATTAGGTACAGTTTGTCAATGAAATGCTTTCTTCCCAAGATTAGGCAAACATTCTTGAAATTCTAAGGCTGAGTAGTGTACAGCATGACAATACAAAAAAGGTCAGACCTGCCCACTACATATCTGGATGAACATGCTAAGCAGCTTCTTTTAATTTAGACTCTAAAAGGTACTTGATTGCTTCCTGAGTTTTCTCTTAGCCCTGAGTGCTCTGCTGACACCCATCTATCAGATTATCCTTCCACTCAAGCTGGCTGGGGTCAATACTTTTATTACTGAAAAACTGATGAATTCCCACTGACACAGGCTTCTTCTCTGTTTCTTGTACTGCAGCTCTCCTTTCCAGCCACAGATTGTGTGTGCTCCCTGGGTGTTTAGCTTTGTTGTACTCTCTGTGCTTTGGCCAGCAGCCTCTGTGTTCTTTCCCACTGCAGCAGTTGCAAGCCTATTTCATTTGGCTGCATTTGGCAGAAAGAATCATTTCTTGATTAGTATCTAAGTCAAAACGTTTTCTCCGTTGAGCAAAATTATCAAAGCTGTGCTAGACGTGTTTATAATGGTCTACTATTTCCTCAGCCCCTCTCAGGGAAGCTGCTGAGGCTTTTGTTTGCTAATGAGTGGGCTTGTTATGTTGAAGTTCCCTGTAACTACACCATCTGTGTGATACTTATTGGACCAGGGGAGTGTAACCACCCTAAGGCATCAAGTCCATGTTTTAGCAAGGCAAAAATGTATGCATTGCACAGCCTGGATCAAAAAACTGGAAGAGAGCCCATCAGATCCATGTCTTTGGAATTTAAAATTAGGAAACAAACTAATCAAGACAGTTAACCTTAGGGACACACACCAAAATGAAGTGCAAAGAGCTGCTATTGTGCAGAGAGAGCTGAAATAGTCATGCAGAGACAGGTGTAAGGTGAAGCAGAAGAGGATCCCTGCAGGAGGAGCAGACTAATGAGGTAGCTAGCAGAGAAAAGCAGAACTGCAGAAAAATATGTTGTTTGTGAAGGACACAAGCAAGACTCGTTTCTGATGGGTCGTCTGTTATAATTCTTGTGGTTAAGTGGCACTACTTGCAGTGCTTGGTTACTCTTCTCTGATTCCTGGGATCTTTATGCACCCTTACAATATTATATGTTGCCACTTTTCCCTTTTATGATTTCTCAAGCCAAGTGTTTCCTGATGAAAGACAATGCTATGGCACCTTCTATGTAACTTGAATGATTTTATTCTGTGACAGTAGGTGGTCAGGATTATTTCTGTTAAACCACTTCAGACATTGTGTGTGAATTATAACAACAAGAGAATTTTACTTTTGTCATTGTTTATTTAATTATTGGCTTTGCATGTTCCTGCCTTTCTTCCTAGGCTGTCAAACTCTTACTCATTCTTCAGACCGTGTTTATATTTTGAGTCTTCTGTGCAGTCATACTACATCATCTGCCAGAGAATTATATATTCACTTCCTCTGTGTGTGATTATGTGATACATGTATACAATGTAAAAAGATGACCACATTCAAATTAATTAACACATCCCTTACCACCTGTGCTGTGCCTTAGATCTCCAGAATATGTTCCTATTGTAACCAAATATTTATACATTTTGATCAATACCCTTGTATTTCCCAACCCCAGCCATTGGTAATCAACATTTTACTCTCTGCTTCTGTGAGTTTGCCTTTTATAGATTACATTTGTGAGATCCTTCTGTATTTGTCTAGGCTGGGTTTATCTTACTCAGTGTACATCTTCCTGGCTCATCCATTTGTGCAAATGGCAGAATTTCTTTCTTTTTTTGTATATCTTTATTTAGTTTGGTTTTTTGAGATACAGTTTCACTATAAAATTAAGATTTGCTTTGAATTCACTGTGTAGCCCAGACTGGCCTTGAACTCATAGGGATCCATTTGCCTTAACCTCCTGAGTGCTGGAATTACAGGTATGCAGCATCATGCTCTACTTCTGTTTTACAGGGTGAATAATATTTCTTTGTATCACATTTTATTCCTTTTTTCATTACTGCATATTAGTAATATGAAATACGAAGTTCGTTTTGGTATATTGGTACATGCTTATAACATATTTTGACTACTTTCAAGCTCATAACCATGTTGCCTTTACATTTTGCTGTTGTTATGCAAAAGTAAATTGTCACTGATGTAGTACCATGTACTAACTTCTCTTTCATCTGTGTGTTTGGTGCTATACCCCCCCAAAGTTACTGCCAAAATCAATGTCAATGAACTTTCCCATTATATATTTTTTCCTAGGAGCCTTGTAGTTTTTTACCTTATATTTCGGTCTTTAATCCATTTTGCATTAAGTTTTGTTTATAAGGCCAGTCCCTAGTTTTTCCAATACAATTAAAGATATTTTCCCCTGTTGTATATTTTTGGTGTCCTTGTGAAAGATTAGTTGACTGCATATACTAGATATGATAAAATATGCTTAAATTTAAAAATCTAAAAGGCATGTTTCAGTTAGTCTCCCTTGAAAAATCTCCACATCAAACACACCTATCCTATTGTTCTTGCCACTTTCTGAGCAGTTCTGGAAGTCCTCTTTCATGGAATGTGTAGTTGCATTGTTGTGGCTGTGTTAACATTCTGAATCAGTCAAAATGTTTGCCTTACAGTCATATTTACTTTGTGAAACAGCCAGAAATTGTACAGTGTCACAAAAACCAAACCAAACTGCACAGGAAAAAATTCAAAGAATCAACAACTGGGATCTCATCCTACTGAAAAGTTTCTGCACATCCAAAGAAATAGTGAGCAGAGTAAAAAGAAAACCCACAGACTGGGAAAAATTTTTAGCACTGTCCCTCAGACAAAGGTCTTCTATCAAGAACATACAAAGAATTATAAAAACATCAGCCTCTCCAAATACAAAGACCTAATCCAAAAATGAGCATCTGAGAGGAACACACACTTCTCAGATAAAGAAATACAAATGGCACATCAATACATGAGAAAATGTTCAATATAATTAGTCATTCAAAAAATGCAAATTAAAATTATATTGCGCTTTCACCTCACTCCAGTAAGAATGGCTAGCATTAAGAAATCAACCAATAACAAATGCTGGTGAGGCTGTGGAGAAATAGGAACTCTTCTTCACTGCTGGTGGTAATGCAGATTCATGAAACCACTGTGGAAATCGGTTTGGAGATTCCTCAGCAAACTACATCTAGAGGTTCCGTTCAACCCAGCTATTTCCCTTCTGGGCATTTTCCCAGAAGATCTGAAAACATCATATCACAGCGATATATGTGCACCCATGTTTATAGTGGCACAATTTGAAATTGCTAAATTGTGGAAGCAACACAAATATCCATCCACTGAAGAATGGACAAAAAAATTGTGGTACTTTTATATAATGGAATATTACTCAGCTATAAAGAAAGATAAACTCGAGGCTTTTATAGCTAAATGGTCATAACTAGAAACCATACTCCTAAGTGAAACAAACAATACCTCCATGTGTAAGCAATGTATTGTCTCACTAGTGTCAGAACCTGAAAGAGTGAATAAAAACTAGGAGGTATGATAGACATTGGGAAATGTAATTATCATGCTCCAAAGTAAAGAGCAACTGGGTTGAGTGAAAAGAGAAAGGAAAGAAAGTGAAGTTATGTATGTGTAAAGGGAAAGTATGTGTATATATGCAGGATAGCTAACATAGTTGAACTACTAACTTCTATCACTTTACTGAAAGGAACAGTTAATGATTAATTATTTGATCAATCTTTTTTTTATTTTTTATTTTAAAAGTATAAGAACAAAAACATATTAACAAACAGACACAAAGCAGCATAAGAATAGTACAATCAAATCTGAGTTACAGATAAGGTGACAGGGCATCAACAATGGTTGTTGCATTACATATTGATAACTTCTAAGTGTATATTCAGGAAAACAGATAGACATGCAAAATTAATCAAACAATTAATCATCAACTATTCCTTACAATAAAGTGACCTAAGTCAGTAGTACAACTTCTTTTTAAAGTGTGAAAGCAGAAAGAACTACACCAACAACAGGAAACAAACAAACAAACAAACAAAAAAACCGGAAAGCATTAACAAAGAGACACAAAGTAGCACACTAACAGTATAATCAGAATTGAATTATAGACAAAGCAACAGAAAACCAACAATAGTTGTTGCATTTCATATTGATATCTTTAAAATGTATGCTCAGGAGAACACATATAGACATACAAGATTGATCAAACAACCAGTCATCAATTATTCCTTACCATTAAGTGACATAAGACAATAGTAGAACCATGTTAGCCCTCCTGCACATATGTATATACATATATACATACATACATTTTTGCCTCTTTTCTTCTTTCCCTCGTCCCATCTGTTCTTTACTTTTGAACAGATTTCCTTCATGTCTCTTAGTTTATGTTCCCCCCCTCAGGTTCTTATACCAGTGACACAATACGTTGCCTGCACATGTACCTCTGATTTATTTCACTTATGAGTATGGTGTCCATTTGTGACCATTTGCCTATGAAGACCGCAAATCTGTCCCTCTTTATAGCTGAATAATATTCCATTATATAAAAATGCCATGGTTTTTTAATCCAGTCTTCTGTGGATGGACATTTGGGGTGCTTCCACAATTTAACTATTACAAATTGCGCTGCTATAAACATGGGTGCACATATATCAGAGTGATATGATGCTTTCAGATCTTCTGGGAAAATACCCAGAAGGGGAATAGCTGGTTTGAATGGAACCTCTAGACCTAGTTTGCTGAGAAATCTCCAAACGGTTCTCCACAGTGCTTGCACCAGTCTGCATTCCCACCAGCAGTGTAATAGAGTCCCTATTTCTCCACAGCCTCACCAGAATCTGTTATTGGATGATTTTTTCATACTAGCCAGTCTTACTGGGGTGAGATGAAATCTCGATGTTGTTTTTATTATTTGCATTTCTCGAATGACTAAGGATGTGGAACATTTTCTCATATATTTATTTGCCCTTTGTATTTCTTTATCTGAGAAGTGTGTATTCATCTCAGATGCCCATTTCTGGATTGGGTCTTTGAATTTGGACAGGTTCATGTTTTTAATTCTTTGTATGTTCTAGATAGAAGACCTTTGTCTGAGGGACAGCCAGCTAGGAATTTTTTCCAATTTGTGGGTTTTCTTTTTGCTTTGCTGGTGATTTCTTTAGAGGTACAAAAACTTTTCAGTAGGATGAGGTTCCAGTTATTGATTCTTTGAAGTGTTTCCCTTGCAGTTTCATTTTTGTTCATGAACTCTCTGCCTACTCCTATGTCTTCAATATTTTTACCTATTTTCTCTTCCAATAGATTTAGAGTTCCTGTTTTAATGTTGAGATGTGTGATCCATTTTGACCTGAGTTTGGCGCATA
>PVLD010008019.1:0-15524 GCA_004027595.1 Dinomys branickii
AAAAAAAAAAAAAAAAAAAAAAAAAAAAAAATCCAGCAAAAACCATTTCACAGGAAGGGGCAGAGACTGTCCTACTGTCTAAAGTATCAAGTTAATAATATCCCTCAGATATTGTGGGCTGGTCAGGTCCACAATCTCCCAAACAAGTGTATGGGGCATTCTCTGCCCCTTCCTGTGAAATGGTTTTTGCTGGAACTCCTTTTTTTTTTTTTGTCTATTTGAGACAGGGTTTCACTAGGCAGTTCAGGCTGGCCTTGAGCTCACTTTGTAGCTCAGGCTGGTCTTGAACTTGCTGTGATCCTCCTGCCTCTGCCTTCTGAGGATTACAGGCATGTGCCACCATGCCCGGCCTGGATGTTTATAAAATACAGGTAGAGAGAAAATAAACATCATCTATGAGGAGCTCTGGAGGGAGCTTGGAGGCCTCTGGCAGTTCTTCCTCACACAGTTGGTGGTACCCTGTGGGCTGGTGGCCTCTGCATGGCCTGAGGGTGTCACAGGCCTTTCTGAGGTGCTGGCTGGGGCCATGAGTCAGCCAGTCCTTACATGGCTTCAGGTAAAACCCTGCCCCTCTTTCTGCATTTCACTGTGTGGCCTGGTCTCCCAGGCCCTTGCCTTTGTTCTGGCCCCTCTGAAGTCAGGGTGGGCATCCTACTGCTAAGGGCCCAGGGTACACACCACTCTCCAAATGGTGGCAAGTTAGATGTGGGGAGGGCCGAAGGAGGCAGGGGAAGGACCCTAGCAAGAGCAGGAGTCTGGGCACAGGTAGGCTTGTTCCTGAGCCAACCTGGCCTTCCCCGGGGTCCAGGCAGTGGGAGCAGGAGGCTGAGGCAGGGATGCTCTCCCCTGCCCAGGGGAACCTAGTCTCCAGCCCTCCAACAGCTCTGGCCACCTGCCTGCAAGCCATGGGCCAGCCCCCCTGGGTGCCCAGAAGACAGGGACCAGGGTGTGGCTCTCAGATGCACTCCTTCAAAAGCACTTGTCCTGCAAGCCGGCCAGGCTTCCCTGCCTGCTTTTCTTTGGCAGCATGTGTCATATCCTCAGATTGTACTGGTTTGCAGGAACTATTCTTCCCTAACAACTTGGATTCTTTCCAGCTCAGTCTCTTTAGCAGACACTGACTAAGGGCCCAGTGAGAGCCCTGCAGTGAAGGCAGGGGTGCCCCACATCCTAGTGAGTCTAGCCATCCTGAGCCTCAGAGTCTCCACCAGCTCTGCACCAGAGACTCCAGAGGCTGGCAGCAGTGTGAGGGATGCCAGGGTATCTGACGCTGAGTTGACTGTCTGTGCCTTCAGGGCAGCTGTCTTGCCCGAGCTTTCCAGCCTGTGCTTGCCGGGCCGCCAACGTCCTCCTGTGAGGAAACCAGTAGAAGACAGCTGTCCTGCCACCCACAGGGTGTGGCTCCTTTTGGTCTGAGAACCTTGCTGAAGAACTCCACAGCCCTCATGGGAATACAGAGAGGTCCCAGGTGGCCTCTCAGAATTAGCTGAAGCCCTGTTGCTGCACAAGGGGAAGACACCAGGATGCTTACCTTCTGCCTCCTGTCTATTTCCAGGCAGGGCGCCCACCAGGTACCCCCATTGTCATGCCCATAAGGGAGCTACTACTGCTGGAGCCATGTGCCATGCAGGGCAGGGTAAAGAAGCATTTGGGGAATAGCAGAATGAGGACCTGGAACTGCCCCAGGAATCCCTGCACAGAACGATAACCCAGTGATCTCTGGAGTCAGAGATCTGGGCTGGAGTCAGAGAACTGGGTACCACAGCTGGGGGCCAGGATGTCTCCAGACCTTTCAGCCACCACTTGGGTCCTGTCAGCCATTGCCCTGTTTGGCTGCAAAGTGTCACCCAGACTTCTGAGGCCAGGCAGAATTGAGGATTGGGAAAAATAACTTTATTTTTAAATGGAGGAAAAATAGCTAGAGGAAAAAAAGCAAGGGCAGTTTGCCCCCTACCCCACCCCACAACCTTGCTCCCATTTTGGCTGGAAAAGTAAATTAATGAATTGGGTATGTATAAGGTGGTCCTCCTACCCTGAACCCCTTGGGCAAGTTCTTCAAAGAAGCTGCTGCCAATCAGCTGAGAGTTCTTTTGCTCCATGTGGACTGAAATCAAGAATTAGCGAACTGAATCAAGAACTCCTGCCTGTGGTGGCTTCTAGTCACTTCTCTCTGCTCCTCAGGAGCCAGGGCTTGATGCCCTTTGGCAGCTTTCTGGATCACTTCCAGCAGCTTCCACCACTTCTGAGGTGGGGTAGGGTTCTCCACAGGTGCTGACCAAGGGGTGCTGGTCTCTGCCAATCAATACTGTCTGTCTTTGTTGTTGATGTTCCCTGAGGCTCTTCAGGGCTGGTAGCTGCTAATGGCTGCAGCTCTTTCCAGTGCAATCTTCTCTGCCCACATGCCCTGAGATAAGACCCTGAGCAGATTTATAGGACCACCACAGCAAGCTGCATTGGGATCCGCGCTGCAGCCTGGGGTCAGTGTGCTGAGGGAGCCCCCCTCAACTGCTCCACGGGCCAGAGGGGACTGGCCACAGAGCAGAGTCTGCTGGGATTGATCTGTGCCTTAACCTTTCTGTGGTCAAGGCAGACATCTGGAGCAGCTGGGCCCCAGGACAGCTGCAGTTGTCATGGCAATAATTCAACTTCGGAGAAGTGGCTGCTTGGTTGGCAGTTGCTTTCTAGGAGTCTCCAAGAGGGTACTGTGGTGACCCAGGTCACTCTCAGGGGCAAGGCGGGTGTGGGTAAGGTGTGACACTGGTCAGTTCAGGTGTACTCCCTTCTAGCTGTCACTGGAGAGGCATAGATCAGCCACTTCTTGTCCATCTCAGCCTTGGGGGATGTTGCCTGCCAACCCACAGTTCTGCCCCATCCTGAAAGCTGAGTGCTGCCTGGTTTTCTGAATTTCTGGGGCCTGTCTTGCTGCTTGATGTTGTTTGTTTTCTTAATCCTTTGTCTGTTTTGACAAAAGCATGTCTGAGTTACCCATGTTGCAGGCAAAGCAAACCTCAACTGGTCACAGGGCTGTGCTGCTGTGCACTAGTGTGTAGTGGCCAGCTCTGTGGGTGAGGGTCAGCCGAGCCTGCCCCAGCATGCTTTCAGTCTCTCAGGTGTGTGAGATGTCACTAGGAGGGGGCTGCTGGGTGGGTCAATGCCTGCTGCATGGAGTGCTTAGAAACAGAGGCAAAGGTGCTCAGTGCCCAGAGTCCATGACCTCACCTGGGACTGCACCTGCCTTTGCAGGAAACTAGACACATTGGAGTAGGAGCTCAGTGTGACTGCCACTAGGTGTGTGCATCCCTGAGCACAGGCTCTGTGCCCTCTTCTCCCAGAGATGCTTGTGCATGCCTGGCTCTCCTTGGTCTCCTTGCGCCCTGTCTTAAGAGAGTGTAATTAAAAGGAGGCAAGTAAGGATGGAAAGCTCTGGAAAGAACTGGAAATCCAGGTCAGAATAACACACAAAGTTTCTATAGTACTTGATGTGGAACCTGCTCATCACAGATTTACTTGACTCAGTGGGGGTGGTACTGAGTGCTTCCTCAGTGCAAGGTCAGTAGTCAGTCCAGCAGCTAGACTGCATGGCTACCAGAGACAGGACCCTTAGATGTCGGGGCATGTCCACCTCCATTCAGCCTATTCAATTTTTGTTTTCATATTTTTTTTTTTAAGAAATGGGGTTGTGCTATTGTACCAAGCTGGCCTCAAAACTGAACTCAAGCAATCCTTCTGCCTCAGCCTACTGAGTGCTGGGCCTGCTAGTGCATAGGCTTTCACAGTCACACCCGGCTGGGTCCCCACTGGGTGCTGGTAATGTCATTTGTGTTAATACCCCCTAACACTCTTAACATTTGTTCTTTTTCTGTCTTTTGTTTTATCTGTGCCTGTTACAGATGATGTAGAGCACATTTTTGACTCTTTGTGCTTTTGTGTTTCAGCCTTAAATAAATCTATGATTTTTTTTTCCTTCCTTTCTTTCTTTTATTTTGAGGGTGGGGGGACAGGGTCTCGCTATGCAATTCAAGCTGGCCTTGAACTCACCATGTATCCCGGGCTGGCCTTGAATGCATGGTGATCCTTCTTGACCTCTCCAGTGCTGGGATTACAGGCATGTGCCACCGTCTATCCTGGCTCTCTGAGTGTTTGTAAGGAAATTTATTTCATTTGTAGTTATTGTACTTTTCAGACATCCTGTTTCTACACTTCTAGTAGGTGCTTTTCCACTTTTAACAATATAAAAACAGTAATATTTAGAAAGTATACATATTCTGTTTCATGTGTTCCAAACATGTCCTCTTTGAGTACTGCATGTTGGAGGTCAGTTGGTGGGAAGTGGGACCCAACTCCCTGAATGTCTGGCAGCTGCTCATCATTGCACCTGTTATTAAGGTGCGCTTTTGTGGCAAAATCTGGATCTAACAGAGCCATCTTTCTACTTACATTAGGGTAGAAATGTGTCCTCGGTTCCTGTGGCTGGTGAGTCTTGGATTTACTTTTGTTTGCATAGATTTTCCAGGTTTGCAAACTGCTGAGATGCCTCCTGTTATGGTTGATACATTGTGTCAACTTGAGGAGTCTAGAGGTTTGGCTAAGTGACTCAGCAGGAAGCTAGGGTGCTTATTTTGCATACATCCTGACCCTATGGAAGAGGAGGGTGTGGAGATTGTGTGAGAGCTACACGCCCCCTGGGTGGGGGTAGCCTGTTTACAATGCAAGGGAAGAAAAGAGGCTGCTTGCCCACCATTACTCCTTTTTGCTGTTTTTTTTTGCTGTGCTCTGCTGCCATGAACGTTTGCCCTCGGCCACATGCCAATCTGCCTTAGAACAAACCAAGTATGAGGTAAAGCCTCTACAAACTATAAACTAAATAAACCTATCCTTCCTTAATTTTAGGTGTTGGGTATTTTGTCTCAGTAGCACACTTCCGTTTCACATTCGGGGGATGGAGGGTTGGAGGCAGGGGTTGGAGCTAAAGGACTATAGGGTCATCAGGTAGGATGTGAGCAGATGGACCCCACCATTGGTCTTGTCCCTCCTAACTGTACTCACAGAAAGTGCAGGACACTGAGATGGGTGGAGACCAATGGACCCTTGTCCTGGGGCAGAGAACAGACCCTCGTTGGCCCTGTAGAGGCCCAGCCTGCAGCCTGCCACAGCCCCTGGGGAACAGAGATGTTTCGGAGGGGAGTGAGGTGAGCAGTGGTGTTGGGAGGATGGGCAAACTCAGTTCCTGTTCTTTCTTTTCCAGGAACTGCCTCTCACAGTGCAGCATTTCCTCGCAGGTCCTGCGTGAGCCAAGGCTCAAGGGTCTCTTCTCAGAAGAGCTGAATCAGTGCTTGCCTCTGCTTCCTGAGCCCACTTCTGTCCTAGGACCATCTTGTGAACCTGCATGGAGCTGCCCAGCCCTTCTTGGAACCAGGGTTGTGCCAGCGGATGTCCACAGCCTTCATGCTGTAAGTTGGGAGTTAGACACATGGTTACTACCTTACCAGAGGACATGGTGCTGGGTGTTCAGGCCATAGTGGGGTGCAGAGGATCCTGGTGGGTTCTACTTCCCACTCAGCCCCGTGGGGCAGGTCTGAGTCAGCACACATGGGGTTTGATCTGGGCTGGCTCACAATGACCAGCAAACTCACTGCAGGGAGATACCACGCTTGACCTTGGGAACACATCTACACAGAACCACATGTGACCAGCAAGGGCTGGGGTCCTGGTCACAGGGCCAGCCCCCTATGATGGCCTGGGATGGGTGTCTGTGTTTACCACTTGAAGGGGCTGGAGCAGGAACCCTTCCATGAGCACAGGGATGGTCCTCTAGGAACATCTGCAAATTAAGTGTTGCTGTTTTACTATTTAGATCTTTGATCTGTTTTGATTTTATCTTGGTACATGGTAATAAATACAGGTCAGGATTTAATCCTGTGCATGTGTGTAACCTGTTTTCCAAGCACCATTTGTTAAAGAGGATAGCTTTCCCATGTTTCTGGGTCCTTTCTCAAGGACCAGCGGATTTAATGTGCCTAGAGTTGTTTCTTCACCTTCTGTTCTGTTCCATTGATCTACATGTCTGTTTTTGTGCCAGTACCATGCTATTTTTTTTTTTTACCATGCTATTTTTATCACTGAAGCTTTGTAATATAACTTGAAATCTGGGATTGTGATGCCTCCTTCTTTGGTCTTGTTACCCAGGATGGTTTTTGCTACTCTGGGTCTCTTCAGTTCCATGTAAATTAGGACTTTTTCTAGTTCTCTGAGGAGGGCTCTTGGCATTTTGATTGGGACGCCCTTAAATCTACATATCAGTTTTGGAAGTATGGCCATTTTCACTGTACTTGTTCTGCCTATCCAGGAGCAAGGGATGCTGTTCCATTTTCTCATGTCCTCTTTTATCTCCTTTCTCAGAATACTGTAGTTTTCATTGCAGAGGTCTTTCACTTTCTTGGCTAGGTTACTTCCTAGGTACTTCCTACATTTTCTTGAGGCACCAGTTGTGGTGGCACATGTCTGTAATTCCAGCATTCAGGAGGCTGAGGCAGGAGGATTGCTCTTGTTCGATAGGAGAAAGCTTGGTGAATTTGTGAGGAGAGTAACTTTACTATTAGGTTGAGGGTGTAGAGCCCAAATATTAGAAGCAGCAGGTCAGATTTCCATGCTTCCTGTGGAGGCAAAGAGGGAATTCTATAGGCGATTAATGCTTATTTATAGTGACTATTTATCTCTACTCAGAACTTTAAGGCTCCAGTTGAACCTCCCAGCTCTCAACCTGCTTGCCAGGAAAAGCACTGCTGTCTCCAGGGACCTCAGCTCAGCACTGAGGCTGTCATTGGCATTCAGGGATGTCATAAGGAGATAAGATTGGACAAGGAATTTTGTAGGTCCAGGGACATCTGGAAACCTCTGAAAATTTACACTGGATGCTTCAAGCATTTTGCCCACTGAGGTGCAAGACAGCCAGAGAATTTTGACCACAGGTGTTTATTAACATCTTCCCTCCTAATGTCCCTGCCTTCTTCCCATCCCTACACACTTCTCTTTGTTCCCTGCAGATGGCCTTATCGCCCTGTCTGTGTGCACCCAGCACAATAAATTCCATGCCATGTTCCTTTACACAAGCCTTGTGGCCTCTGCTGCCCTCCCATGCCCTGTGTTATAAGAACAAAACTGGAATTCTGCTTCTTGAAGAGAAGCCTCTGGTCTTCGAGAGGTTCATAGGGGTAGCTTGCTCATTTTGGGTAGTCTTTTTCTTCAGACATTTCAGGTGGAGCTGGATTGACCCTGGAAAGGAGAAACCAGCTATTTGTCCTTGCCACCTTCATTGCAAGGGCCGTGGAAAAGGGACTCCTCCATGTTGGTTGTGATTGGTCTGCAGGGGTCCCTTTTTCCAAGCTTTGATGAGCACCTGCACTGTAGGGATGGCAGTAAGTGCTTCCACACGGCCACGAGCTGTGGGACTTTTTTCCAAATAGTTGAATAACCTGCTGTATTTGGCTTAGGTTAGTAAGGTATTGTAAGAGTCTTATGGTCTCTGGGTCTACCACCATATCAGAAGACAGAGAAGGCTTCTCCTATAACATCACAAATGAACTTACAGTTAGCCCAGCTTTCAGGGTGTTTTGAACCCTCATGAGGGCTACTGGCAACGATGCGAGCCAAGACTCAGGTACCTGTCTCTCAGCAAAGTTCGGCCAGAGCTCACTGTAGCGTATGGTCAGCTCTCTCAGCCTTTCTGAAGGGCTGAAGTCTCCATGTAGAATGGGACCGGCACTTTATTCTTAAGGACTTTGTCACCCTCTGAGTTATTTTAGAGGCAAAAGAGGGCTTGTGGTCACTCTGCAGGGACTGAGAATCAATCCGGGGAATTATTTCTTTGAGTGCCTTGACTACCTCCATAGCCTTTTCTGGATTGGCAGGAAAGGCCTCAGTCTATCCTGTAAAGTTGTCAATTAGTGTTATGTTTTGTGTCTAGATACTCCCCCAAAGCCTCATGCAGTCATGGGGTGGGCTGCTGGAGTTTTTCACTGATTCATGGTCCATTGGGATTATGGGTGTGAGTGCTGTAGCAAGCCTCTGTCTCTCCTTGTACCCCGGAGAGACACAAGGGTGGGTATGAGAAAAATAAAGAGACCAGAGCTGGGTCAGGTGGAGTCACCTGGTGCCTGATGAGCAGGAGGACTGACAGTAGAGTGTTTATTTACAGGCTCCAGAGAGGTTGGTTAATTTCTGCCTCCCTTCCCAGTTAACAAAGTTACAATGGCTTGTTTATTCCAAGGAGTTCCTGTGTTCTTAGGCTGGCTTCCTCCTGCAGGTGTAACTATTTTCCAGCTTCAGCGGCTCCCAACAGTGCTACATCCACCCTACACTGGATGTAGGATGTGGGGAGCCTGCACACAATGTAAGGGAGGGAAAGAGACTGCTTGCAGCTGGTCCTCCCCTTTGCTCTTGTTGCTCTGCTGTCTTCCCCTGCCATGAACTGTTGCCCTCTGCCATGTGCGACCCTGCCTTGGAGCCAGCTGAGTATGGACTGAAACCTCCACAAACTGTGAGCTAAATAAACCTTTCTCTCTTTAATTTTGGGTGTTAGGTATTTTGTTCCAGCAGTGAGAGAACAGTAACCAAGACAATGAGATCAGTATTTGTTTAAATCCCCCACATAGTGGCATGTAGGAAAAGTCTAACTGCCAGTGCTCATCAGGATATGTCCTTCTGTTTTGTACAGGTTCTAACAAGGGAGGTAGTTTGGGCTTGCCAGAGTTACTGTATGCACAAAGTGAGCGAACTGGCAGGTGGTCACCACTAGTGGTAGCCCTATGAATTATGAGTGATCATTTCCCATGCAGTATCTCTTCCCGTATAAAAATAATAATGAAGGGTTTTTATAGCCTTCCACTGTGTCCCTTGGGGAAGGACTGCTTTGATTTCTAAATACTACCAGAGTAGCGTTTGTGTGTGTCTTTTTGAGACAGGGTCTTGCTATGCAGTTCAGGCTGGACTTGAGCTCACTTTGTAGCCTAGGCTGGTCTCGAACTTGCAATGATACTCTTGCCTCAGCGTCCTGAGTGCTGGAATTATGGGTGTGTGCCACTGTGCCTGGCCAGAGTAACTTTTTAATTCCCTCTTATTCTTTGGCTCATTTATCTTTCTGGGGGTATAGACTGGTTGTAGCACTTGGAGCATAAGAGTAATTTTATTATCAAGGTGCATAAACATGGGTCTATCAGACCCACATTTATTTTTAGAATATTTATACTAATGAATTATTAATTTTAATTTTATGAGTTTTATTATTTTAAGTAATGAGTACCTAACAGGGAAAAAATCACAAAGTAAAATACTAAATTTTTAATATTGATTGAATGTTTATAAAAAAGCATCAAAATTTTCAACACTGACAGGTTTTTGCTGTACAGTCTAAAAAGAACATCAGAAATAAATTCCCATATAAACTACCATCAAAATATGAATAACACTGCAAAAAAACATCCCTTCCATTATTACACCTACAGTAGTCTGCATACATGATAATAGCATGTCCATACACATGCCTTACTTACACTCACAGCACATTTATTTTGCTTTTCTGGCCTTTTTACTGGACATACGTGACACCTCAGTGGCCTTGCTGTTTTGTCAGGAAGTTGTTATACAGTGTGTAATTAACAGGAACATAAATTACCAATAAAATAAATCATTAAATTCTTAATAATCGTGTGTTTAAAATAGACATCAACATTTTCACATCAGACGTGTGCTTCCTTATAAAACCTAAAAGGTAACATCAGAAATAAATTTCTATGTGAACTACAGTGAAAATACCCATTGAACTCTACCACAAAATAAGCTTTGTCTCATGTTCCATGCACACGTCTTGCTTACACTGACAGCACGTGTGCTTAGCTCTCCTTCCCTATGTGGCAGTTTTGTCACCGCTCTTTGCTATTTTGTAAGCAGCTTCCAACTACATTGTACAATATGCACTTAAGCAGGGAAATAAGATGTCAGTAAAGTACAATATTAAGTATGTAGTGAGTGCTTAGAGTAGACATCAACATTTCACATAAGCTGCTTACAAAGCCTGACTGATACCATCAAAAATAAAAAACACTGTAGGTGAACTAGTGTAAATACAAACAAAAGTCTAGCACAGAAATAAGTTTTGCTTCAACTGTCACACCCATGGCAGTTTTCACACCTGACAACTGCATGTTCCGTGCACAAGTATTGCTTACACTGATAACACATGTTACTTTCCGGTACTTTCCTGTAGGGCACAGTTGACATCTTTTTGGTTTTCATATGGTCGTACTAAGTCTTTGTGACACTGCATCTGCCTGTTTCCCTGTCAGCTCACCAGTGTGCTCCACAATTTTTTGGCATAGTTCCTTGGGCAGAAGTATTTTGCTTTTCCTCTGCTATAAATGATTTCTTATGAGCTCCAGTCCCAGTCCTCTAAGAAAATTTCGCTGTGATATTTTGCACTTGTTATTTTCTTTGTAAACTACCAAACTATTTATACCACACATATTTAGGACCAAGTAAAACACAGCCATTGGCCAATGCTTTGTGTTTCAAGTGACATCATAGTTGCTGCATAACTAACTCATCAACAACATCTACTCCATGTTCAGTTTTGCTGAAGTTTTCATCTCAGGCTTCCATTTTGTTGAGATCTCCCTATCAGTATTTCCATCATGGTGAGATGTTGACATCAGCAGTATCAGTTTGCTTTTCTTTGCCATATATGAGGCCAATGTTACATCTTTCTGAAATTCAAAGGTTATACTATATAATTCTGTTTTGAAATTGCAACATTTCATTTGGAATTTCTGCTGTGTACTGTTCTTGTGCTGGTCAACTTGTGCTCTGTTAGCAAATATACTATCAATTGGAAATTAGTAAGCCAGTTGTTGAATGTCACATTCTGATCAGTTTGGGAGATGGGAGCAATGAATTTGCTCACAACATCATTCAATTTATTACTGCATGTGTAAGAACTTGATGGCTGAGTTCCTGGATAAATGTCTAAACAAAAAGAATAATAAGTCTTTGCATCTCTAAGGGCATACATTTTTATGCTGTATTTTGACCAACTGCTTTTCAGTAAGTCTTTTACATTGCTTTGAATATAGCAGATCTATGAATGCTTTCAGTTTAGCTAGTGAGGTGTCAAAATACCTATGTTTTTGAGTATAGCTACTGGTGCATACCGAAGGTTTTACTTGCATTTCAGCCTTTGTGTATTTCACCACATCTTGTAGCATTTTGTCTGTTACAATTTCCAACACTGAATGGCAGTGCTGGCATTCTGCCCAATATGTTTCACCCCTGCCAAGACCTTTACTATACGTCTAACTTTTCTCTTATTGCTGAGACAAAATACCCAATGCCCAAAATTAAGGAAGGATAGGTTTACTTAGCTTACAGTTTGTAAAGGTTTCAGTCCATACTTGCCTGACTCCAAGGCAGAGTGGCACATGGCAGAGGGCAGACGGTTCACGGTGGCAGAAAACAGCAAAGGCAACAAGAGCAAAGGGGAGGAGGGGTGGCAGCCTCTTTCCCTCCCTTACACTGTATGCAAACTACCTGCCCTAGGGCAGGTATAGCTTTCACATCCATAATTCCAACATTGGACCATGAATCAATCATAAACTCTAAAAGCCCACCTTGTGACTGCATAAGGATTTGAGGGGACATGCAGACACAAACCATAATACTATATTTTCTGACCTAGTTCAAACATTGGATCATTCCATTTGGTTGCACTTCACAACATTTTGACTAGTCAACTACATACTCACATTGCTATTTTCTTCCTCACTTGAGTCAAGAAGGTCTGCATTTCCTGTCTGTATCAGTTGATTCTTGTTCCCTTTCACTGTTCCAGGAACTTTGGCTCACATGGCCAATGTCAAAGCCATCACCATCGCTATCACCCACCCACACTACTCTTCTGTTATGAAAACATGTATTTTGCCATAATGATCACCTTCATCATCCATGCCTGAATAATCAGATGATTTACTTTTGGCCTCCTCCAAAACTTGCAAACCTGGTTTTTCATGTGGCACTATATTGAATTGAGCTATTTTTTTGTGTGTGGGGGGGTACTGGGAGTCATACTCAGGACCTTATACTTGCCAGGCAGGCACTTGTGCCGCTGAGCTATATCCCCAGCCGGGATGGTACTTTTTTGACCGAAGAATTTTCCCTCCGTTTTGTCTCGTATCATTAATAGGTCCTCTTGTGTTCCCATTTGTCCCCAGTGATGTATGAATCATATTTTCATTGGACCCAACCATATCAAGGGAGCCTGCCATCAGGTCTTTATTAATACTGCTAGAGTCCCAGGTTCCTCTGTGTATGGCAGGCACTTCCTAAAACCTAATGTTTCTGTATGTCTTGTCTGTGGGAGCCTATAGGTCGAGATTGCTCTGTATGCTGTTCCAATGGACCCTCTGAGCAGAAGTCATCACCTTCCTGCCTCAAGCCCAATACTCCTTTATTTTGTACTCTTCTCCTTCCACCCAATCTAGATTATAAAACAAAAAAGGGGAAATCATAGGGAGACTTTAGCCAAAGGAGTGCTTGAAGTGAATGCAAAACAGCAAGAGACTGTCTTGGAGTTCAGTTGAGGACTGCTGGTGTGGATGGTGTTATGGTCGGTAGATTGTGTCTGAAAAGTAACTCAGCAGGGGGCCAGGGGCCTCACTTTGTTATCCTGAGCTTGTGGAGGAGGAGGGCACGGAGATGCTGTGGGCGGATAGCTTGCATACAATATAAAGGAGGAAAAGTGCCTTGCATTCCCCTTTCTTACTCTTGCTGTTTTGCTGTCTTCTGCTGCCTTGAGCTGTTGACTCTGTGCCATGCCACCCTGCCTTGGAGCCGGCTGATTATGGACTGAAACCTCCACAAACTGTGAGCTAAATAAACCTTTGCTCCCTTAATTTTGGGTGTCAGGTATTTTGTCTCAACAAGGAGAGAAAAGTAGCCAAGACAGATGATTAGTTTAGAGCAGAAGCTATAGTACAGCAGTCACCAGAATTAAGAGCAGTTTGTTTTCAGAGATTTTGGCTTTGGCTACTGTGTTCTTTCTACCTGGATAAGATTACTTAAATTAGGCCACATTTGTCACAGAGCAAACCATCCTGTTTTGGCCCTGTCGCCTGACCAAAACTTCTCAATAATATGTTGCAAGTGCTTTTCTTCTACATCTTTGTTCTCATGTACCTGAGTTACAGAAAAACAACCCCGGAGGTCTCAGCTCACTGCTGTTTTCTTGATGCTCTCTTACGCTGAAGTAGCAGCGCTTCTGGGTCCCCTTGGTGGGTGAACTAGACTCTTCTCTGAGTTATCTTTCTCATCCTCTAGGTAGCCATGGTCACACACAATTCTGGCAGTGGCAGGTTGCATGCAGCACTATGGACCAGGCTAATAGTGGTGCGGCTTCCCCATACTGCTATGGTTGGCCTGCTCTTACGGGCTGCCTGGTGGCTAGCTGTTTCTGTGGTACCTTCCTTGCCACCTGTGAACTTGTATGCTGTTTGTTCCC
This sequence comes from Dinomys branickii, assembly GCA_004027595.1. Taxonomy (NCBI): domain Eukaryota; kingdom Metazoa; phylum Chordata; class Mammalia; order Rodentia; family Dinomyidae; genus Dinomys; species Dinomys branickii. Next base: position 13,544 of record PVLD010008019.1, read on the forward strand.
TGCAGCCCACCTGTAACAGCAGGAGATGCAGCAATAGGCTCTGGCAGGCCTTTTTTGTGCAACTAAAAGCAAAGCAAAGTATGTGCTCTGATCTTCCTGGCCCGGAAGATACTGACACTGTCCTCATAGGATGGGTCTGAGTGCCACTTGCATTGCCCTGGGCCTCCCCACATGGGTCCTTGTTTGTGGTATTATTCAGGGTCAGGGTGACATGCCTTGTTAACAGCCACAAGTGGGCGCTGGTTCAGTGTGGCCTCTGCCACCTGCAGCCCAAGAAGGACACTGTACTTGTTTCCACTCATAGATTCTCGGGTATGAGTGCATCCTTCGCATAATCCCCAGGCGAGTTGCCAATAGCAAATCTCATGTTAGTGGAAGTAGGATGAAGGGTCAGTCCATCTCTTGATTGCCTGACTTGACTGCTGGCATACACTTCTGTTGGCAGGAGTGGTGTGGTCAGGGACACCCTGCCAGGTCAGGGATGTGCTGGCAGTTCCCATGAAGGCCCAGGCCTGTCCTTTTGCTTGCTTTCCACCCCAAGCTTCAGCTTTGCCCTCTGTTCTTATGCATCTGGCTTCCACACTCCCTGCTGTCCTGCAGGGCACATGTCCACATGTCAGTGCACCCAGAATTCCAGGACAGGACCACTCAGGAGCCTAGAGCTGCGTATCTGCAGGAAGTCCCTTGGTGTGACATCAGACAGTTGCACAGGTGATTTCTTTGAGCCACAGGCTGTATCTTTAGGCTTCTGAATGCAGCTTTTCTTGCGGTGCAACCCACAGATACACATTCTCCTGACTTCAATGACAGTGTCATTCCTAGGAGGATTGTTCATGAAGTTAGAGGAAGTGTTTCTAAAATCCATGTGAAAAATCAAAGTTAGGAATGGCCACCATGGTTGGAAGAGTAAGTAGGATAGCAAAGCTTTCTGGGTCTCAAAGCTCCCAGTCTGAGCTCAAGACATAGATTATGGGGACAGGGAAGGACAGGATCACTCTGGGTGCTGGAAAAGGAGCAGAAGCCCTGTGCATGAGTGGCAGCCCAGAGCTGGAGCTCTGGTCCTGCTGTGCCTCTCCCAGGGCTCTTTGTCCTTAGATAGGACTTTTGGGAGGAAGCCTTAGACCAGAGCCAAGAGGAGGGCTTTGCTCTTGGCAAACCGTGGGCTTTGCACATCTTGGTATGCATACAAGTGTGCACTGCAGCAAGAAAGTGGGTGTGTGGGTGTGACTTCGCACATGCAAGCCAGTGGGTGAATGTGTGTGACCACTGGGAGAGTGAGTTGTGTGGGACTGTTCAGAGGACACTGTGGCCATCGAGTGGCTGCCTCTCACTACAAGAGGGGCCCACAATGGCTGTGATAGTAACCGAGACCCACACGGAACCAGACCAGACCTTCTGACACGAGAGAAGTCTTTATTGGGGGAGGGACAGAGTAGCAGGCTACCTAGCGGACCAAGGTAGCCCCGAGCTGAGGAAAGTGTGGGCCTTTAAGCTCTTTTTCTGGCGGGCATGGAGTGGGGTAAGGAAATGTCCCTGGGCCAGAACAGGCCGAGCCCTGAGTGGCCGGGTGGGCGTCCAGGCCAGAGGCCTGAACGGCAGGAGTTGTCCAGGTCAGGATGACCCAAGCAGGTGAACTGCCAGAGCGAATGAGGGCGGGGGCAGCTTTTGTGGCCAAGGGGAACTGAAGTGGAACAGGTAAGGGAACGAGAGAAATATTGAGAGTTAAAGTTTTCCCACGAAGGGGGTGAGGTTGGCTGCCTTGTGACTTATCATCCCAGACTTAATCTAATAGGAATAGGGACGGCGGGTCTTGTCAGTAGCTACTTCCTGCTGAGGAGGGGCGTAGTTATTTCGCCTGGGTCGTCAGTCAGCAGCGGCCAAAGGAGACAAGGGGGCAACATGTCTTGCTGGTGGCTACTCCTCGCTGAGGAGGGGCATTGTTAAGTCTGTTTCTGGGTCGTCAGTCGGGACCGGCTGAAAC